>QMIH01001532.1:215154-226191 GCA_003987875.1 Clarias batrachus | reverse complement strand
GTGGAGTTAGAATTGGATAAAGGGGTGGAGTTAGAATTGGATAAAGGGGTGGGATTAGAATTGGATTAAGGGGGGTGTAGTTACAAATATATAGAGGTGTGACTCGAGCTGCTGCTGTGATATCCAATCAAAACTTTTCCTTTTATTCCTAACCATTATTTTATTGTAATAACATGTCTCATTAATATTTTAGTAGATCTTTAGATCTAGCTATAATGATTAAGGAATAAAACACTTCATGCAGTCATTCCCTCTCTCATTTCTCTTCTATGTTACTAAAGCAATACATAAACGGCTTTACCTATCGGTTTTACTCCTTCTATCAGTGTGTGAAACAGAAAACGTCTTCATGGCGTTGCTTGATAGAGATGTGTTTATATGAGGTATAAATAGAAATATATAAATATGGAGATTGTTTGTGGCTTGCTCGGGGCAGCTGTTTGTTTGGCTGCATTTTCTCTTCCTGCTGGTTGGAAACGTCCAGACAACAAGACAACATAAATATCTGTCAAGATAATGAATGAGAATCAGTTCCACTCTGGACATGACATGAAGCGGGTGCGCTCCTGACTGCGTGCTGCTCGGCGAAAGCGTCACATCCTCAGTGATCAGTTTACTGAGTCTGTTCCATCAATCATCCGAGCCTAGCAGGGAGGTGCTCATATTAAATAATAATAATAGTAATAATAATGCAATCCTGAGCTGTCAATCATAAAACGCTCTGATGAGAAGCCTGGTGAAGACCCTCTCAGCACTTCTGATCTTTATTAACTCTTTATTATGACGAGGCTGGGGTTGATGCTGATGCTGTGAGCAAAAGGAAATGAGCACTAGTTTGAACGTTCCTATAGAATACGTGAGAATAATCGTATTTCATCACCATCCTGACTGCATATTTATTATTTTTCAATGTGACGCTCAGCCTTAAATCTGGAACGTTCTCCATGAAACTTGAGCATCACCTTGTGGCATTTCTTCAGTTGTGTTTCTGATTATATTAAGAAAAACATCCCCATCTGCTGTTAAGACAATGCAACAGCGAGCAATACACTTCCTTACCTTTAGCAAGGTCTTTCTATTATGTTAATTATGCATTAATTTGGATTAATCCTTGATAAGGGGCACAAGCAATAGGCTTAGGTTCTACAGAGACGTTTCATTTCTCATTTACTTTACGTCAAGCTTCATTTTTGTTTTAGCACCCGAAGTGGTTGAAATGTCTAAAAAGGGCAACATAAATTAGATGTATTGAGAAAAAAGCAAACAAATGAAAAATGTTATGTCTGCCTTCACTGAGAATATTTCAGATGTTTACCATAAAATCCATCAGTTGAAGTATCATGTCATCACACTCATTGTTCAGATCACATTTTTTTCCCCACTCATTCGTTAAATTTATTTCTTCAAAATGTTTGTGTTTTGTCTATTTGAGAGCAATCAAATCTAAAAGCCGATATTTAATCATGGCTTGTCATCTGTGTGACACAGTAATGCTCAGAGATCAGAAATAAAATCGGTCCACCTGCATGGCTTCAGCACCACGGACAGGTCTAAAAAAAATAAATGGAGAACACCCGCGTCCAGTATCCATTACGTCTGATGTCATGTTTAGACTAGACGACAGAGGAAAAGGAAAACCAAGAGCACCAGAAACATGACATCTTATCTTTACCATGATTTTTATTTATTTATTTATTTATTTATTTATTTATTTATTTATTTATTTTCTGATGCTTACATGCAGCTTCAAATTTCAAGCTTAGAGAAATATGTACAGATGAGTAAAAAAATTAATAAATAAGCATACATTCATGTGCCCACTCATCTGTGAATCTTATTTATTTAAAAAAATAATAATAAATAAACAAATATATGTGAATGTTTAAATCGATGAGAGCACTAAAGGCAGCATTGCTCAACTTTTTAGATGGAAATTACACCGTCCGTTCTGCTGAAAAAAAAAAAATCTTTGATGGTCATTTTTATCTTTAGGAATTGAATATTCTAAAGGATCCACCTGGTAAAGATTGTTTTTGTTTGTTTTTACTCTTGTAGACAATTTAATCCCCAGAATCCTTTTTTTTTCTGATAAAACAGTTTTCAGTTCATAAGAAAATTACTTTTCAATTATTAGTATACTTTGATACAAATTATTTATCATGTAATGTTTTTTGTTTGTTTGTTTGTTTTGTATATTTGTCACACTTAAATATTTCAGATAATTAAACAAAATCTAATATCACATAAAGGTAACCTGAGTAAATACAAAATGAAGTTTTTAAATGAGGATTTTATTTATATAAGGAAAAAAAAAAAGCTGTCAAAACCTATCTACTGAAGTGAAAAAGTAATTGCACCACTTCTTTAGGAATGTTGATTGCTCATATCAGGGTTTATTATTATTATTATTATTATTATTATTATTATTATTATTATTATTATATTTTTAAAAGCTTTATAAAGGTCGATGGAGTATGAAGGAAGTTTTTTTTTTTTTTAGTTAGTATGTTGTGTTGTGTTTAAAATCTTGACTACTTGACCTACTTTGCATATAAGGAGCTAAATTAAAAATGCATACAAATAAAAATATTATTTGCACATTTTTATAAGTACATTTTATTACTGCTTTATTTTTCTTTAAAAAAAGAACCCTGGTGACATCTGCTGTATTCATGCTGTCTGTCAGTCTATTTCTTTCTTTTTTTTCTTGTGTGTTGTTTATTTTTCTGCCTAGTGTGAATGAAAGTCTCATGAAAGTATTTCCATTTTGTGCCCACAAGTGGTGCTAAAACCCTATCACCAGCCGTCCACAGTGAGACTGCATGAGATCCTCTGACGTCAACACAGAAACTAAAACCAAACTCTAAGATGTGCTTCGGATGTCCAGTTCTCAGGAGTCACATCAAGCACAATAGGCCTGTGTTAGCTGTTTCTTTCAGCTTTTTGTTTAAGATGCTTCATGTTCCTCCGGGCTGGTGAACAAGTAGATGTTTCAAAAACCTGATCTCCAAAATGGTGAACAATACTGACTAGGAAAACGTTTATTTTTTTCCCCTTTCATGAACAGATCACACCTGCAGCAGCAAACTCTGTGTTTCAATTGTCCATTGTCCTTGTTGCATCATCTGTCTTCTTTTAAACTTAAGGTGAATGGCATTCTTCCCTGACATGCTCCTGAAAGAGAGTGTACACATGCATTTTGAATTGATTGTTTTTTTAATGAATTCAGGCAACAAAGCTACTTTAAATCCTGATCCTATCACCACCATGCTTCACAGCAAGGTTCTGTTGTAAAAAAAAATGAAATAAAAAAAATAACCTTTTCCAAATTGTGTATAAGTTCAGACAGTGATTTTTTATTTTTATTTTTATCTGTGCTAGAAAGAAAGAAAGTCCTGACCATATATGTAAAGTTTCTTTCTTTTTATCATAGCCTAGGGTCATGATCGTGTTCTCTTTTTCCAGCCATATTGTTATTGTTTGTGCCACTCTTGTGTTACGATATTAATTACTCTTTGTTTTCTTACTTTTGTCTTTTGTTTTTGTTTTCTTCTCATCTGGTTTGTCCTGTTTTGAATATCTAGATTGGCTGTAATGTGCCTGTTTTTCCACCCTTTGACTTGTTTTAATAACTTCAGGCTTTCATTTTACACAAAAGTCGTCTTTAATTATTGTTGCTCGCTGCTCAGTTCGAGCTGCTTTTCCTCAGACGTCTTAAGCGATACAAACGTTCATTCATTATGTCCCTTTCTCGCAAGACATTCTTTCTTAGTTAAATCATTGTAATTCATGCTTGCACTAGCATTCACTTTTTCAGTTTAACGGACCTCGATTACGCTTCTGTCTCGGTAATTGGATGCGATGCCGTGAGCTTGCTAAATGTCACGACTAGCCGTAGTGTACTGTCGCACCTGCAAAGAAAAACGTTTTTTAACAATGTCCTGTAAGCATCCTGTAAATGTTCTTCATTTTATAGGTTTCAATCATCTTAAAAACGCAAAGAACTTTATTATGTAAGAGTGTAAGGTTAATCAAATCACCTGACCTGTTCTAGAATTTTTTGTTTTTTTAAATGACGGACAGTAGAGTAGTTGTTGTGAAGCCCCCCAACCACCACCACCACAAGTGATAACTGTAAAACCCCCGTGTAGACACACACACACACACCAAAGATTCTACCTTAGACAAGCAATTTGTGGGAAGCAGTCCATTCCAAATGTACTGAGATGTTTTTTTTCTCTACTCTACGGTTTTCGTCTTCAAGCTTTGTCAGGTCTGTAGAAATGTACTTGCTTGTGTAAACATTTCCTGTCTGGAGCTTCCTTCAGCTTCCAGATTCCCCAGTTTGTCAGAAACAAGCACTTACAAAGCAATAATGCAAAACACACAAAAAAAAAGATGTGAGGGAATGATCATTGATATTCATGTATGCAACAGAACAAAAGTTAAGTGTAGCATACGGGACATGGGAGAGAGAGAGAGAGAGAGAGATTTTGAGAGAGTCAGCAGGTTTAATTTATCTTCGCTGTCAGAGTGGATGGATGTGTGTTCTGTTCAGAGGAATGAGATGTGGCAGCTAGCCCATTGCGCAGAAATGTGGGTTTTGCACAATTTCAATTCACAACACTCACTCATGCCAAGACGTCATGCAAAAGCCATCACTGAGTTAAGTCAGGGGTTGATCCTTTTATTATGTCCTTTACTGTATAAATAAAAATCAAGCTATAGTGCTTGGCTAAAAATTAAATAAATAAATAAATAAATAAAGTGGAATTTATTTACCGCGGCATGGTGGTGTAGTGGTTAGCACCGTTCAAAGAGACATTGCAGACCTGCAGATTAGGCTAACTGGTGTTCCCAAATTGCCCATGAATGAGTGTGACTGTTTGTGCCATGTGCTGAATTGGCACCCTAAGTGCTCTAATTCTCCTGGAATAGGCTCCAGGCCCGCGCAACCCTGTATGCAGGATAAAGCGGGATATACACAATGAGTGAGTGAGTGACTGAGTGAGTGAGTGAGTGAGTGAGTGAGTGAGTGAGTGAGATCCCGATATGCTCCCTGCCTTTGCAACCAGCTAAACTAAGGTTTACGAAGTGAGAAATACTATAGAGAAGTCCATCTCTTCCTCTTCACTTCTTCCTCTTCACTCTGCTTATAAAGCTTTTATAGACGTGGCGCATGCATGCTCAACTGTCATAACAGTAAATCATCCTGACAGTTCGGTTCCACCGTCCTCTGTTTCAGCGCGGTATAATAGCATGGCACGCCGCTTGATTTATCACTCTTTAATGCCGAATGTCCTGCCAGCTATAGCAGAGCTCATACTCAAGGCGGAGTTAATGGAAACCCAATGCTTTACAGCCAGGGCTTCCAGCGCCATGTGATCTAAACGATGAAGCTTTATTCTAATACAGTGCTTTTGAATTCAGGAGGTCTTGATTAATTCCCCGAATCAGCACTTCTGATGGCTGAGCAGGTTTATACTGTATTGCCGTTTGAATTCATTGACAGGGACGTGCACGGCGAACATTTCACATAAATCAGAGAATCCATATGACCGGAAAAATCAGCAACGTTACTACTGTAGCTCCCTGTGCAAAACTCGAGGTTCAATCTCAACACATGTTACTGATCAGCGACTGCCTGGGGCTTGCAGAGAGGGTTTTAGCTCTGCTTGGACTCAAATGATGAATCCAATCTGCCAGAATTCAGAAACTGTGCTCTCAGGGTGGCTACCTCAATCAGTGCCATTTTCCTGAGATTAAACATCTTCACATCTTTCCTATTTTTTTTTTTTTCCTGCACAAAATTCAAATATAATCACAAACCTCACAGCCGAGACTGAGCTCAGCATCAGAGTTTTAAGGACATATTGCACTGCTGGTGGCCTCTTAGCTTGTCACCTCGCTAGCTATTTCCTGTCACTGCTGCAGGCTATAATTGACGGCATGTTGAGACCTGAGCTTTATTAGGCTGCTAAGTGACACTAACGTCACTCAGACTAGCACGGGGATCGATGTTGACGCAATCTTTTGTTGAATATCACTTTAGGAGACACAACAGGATGTTCCTTCTGATAAAGCTATGCGAACTCGATGTATCAAGAACATCAGGCATGCTCTTATCCTTCCACCGATCATCCATAACATTAAAATTGATTAACAATTATATACCTATAAACCCAAGGCTCATGTAAGCCAAAAGGCTAGCCCGTCTGGTCTGATCCCACAGAAAAGTCAATGTAGGTGATGATAGAAAGGTATCAGAACACCCAATGCACCACATGCAGGGCTGAGCAGTCCTGTTTAAAGAGTTCAAGGTTGTTGATCTGGCCTCAAAACTCCCCAGATCTGGGAGTCTGGATCCACAGGGTAAGGTCCTACAACAGCACTCTACACTAAACAAAAGAAAATATAATCTAACTACATAAACTCCTGAGTCAAGACCTTTACAGAAGAAAACCCAACCAGCTTCGCAATTACAAACAGCTTACGTGTTATTTTAATGACCTAAACTGACTAGCCCAAGAAATTCATTAAACATCATTTTCACATTAGGCACGATTGATTTGTATCGCACCCAGGAACAATTGCTTCGCCTTCCCCTTTCCGCCACTGGCCTCCATCACATTATTTTTTCCTCTCTGTTCTTGAGTAGGCGGCAGGGTGGTGTAGTGGTTAGCACCGTCGCCTTGCACCGCCAGGGTGCGCCAGGCTCGATTCCCGTCTCTGTGTGCATGGAGTTTGCATGTTCTCCCCGTGCTTGGTGAGTTTCCTCTGGGTACTCCGGTTTCCTCCCACAGTCCAAAGACATGTAGATTAGGCTAATTGGTGTTCCCAAATTGCCTGTATTGAGTCTGTGTGTCCTGTGATGGATTGGCACCCTGTCCAGGGTGTTCCCTGACTTGTGCCGTAAGTCTCCTGGGATAGGCTCCAGGCTCCCTCGACCCTGAATACAGGATTAAGCGGTAATGACGATGAGTGAGTGAGAGTGTTCTTGGTGTACACTTGCTTATTTTCACTTTCCAATACAGGAGCTATGCTCCTACAGTACTTGGTTTGTGAACCACCATTAAACACAAGAGATGAAGAGAACATTGGAGATAACATTCTTACTATGCCTAATATTATTGACATTTCAGGGGAGTAATACTCTCGCATGCTTATTTTATTAGCTACAGCCACAGATTTGATTGGTGCACACAGATTTTGGAGGAAACCGATGGCACTGATGATGTCTCGTCTAAACAGCATCTGTTAATCGATTCCATGTTCAGGTAGGCTTGGCTTCCATATCTGATTCGATCTATGCCTGAATGCACTGTACTGTAACCCAGACCACCTCTTCAAGGGGACTCAGGGGATGGTTCCTGGGCATGAAACGATTGTGGTCTCACTGTCTCACATCAAAATGAACCAGACTTTAGGTTCTCGAAAAACAATCCCAGGGCTTTAATGAGAAAATGCGTTGAGTGTGCACACAAACTCATTCCGATTGCCAGGAACTCCCCTTTGAGCTTAAGTTGGCAATTCTTGAATCTTATCTAAAAACATCCAGTCTTAGTTTTACTTACTGTAAATGACAGACACTTGCATTAGACCAGGGGTCTCAAACTCCGTTCCTGGAGGGCCGCAGCCCCACAGAGTTTTGTTCCAACCATAATTAAAAACACCTGATCCAACTAAACAAGTAATTAAGGCTTATTTGAACTACATAGTAACTACATGGTATGTATGTTGGAGCAGGGTTGGAACAAAACTCTGTAGAGCTGCGGCCCTCCAGGAACTGAGTTTGAGACCCCTGCATTAGAGGGTTCCAAGGTTTTACATTTCGAAAGATTTTCCGGACATTATCGGCCAAGGGTGTTTTTGTTGAACATTCAAGCTGTCTGGTTGACTGGGTGTCTTAAAGACGTTTTTAGTTCTCGAAAAGTTATGTACATGTTTCAAATGAGAACTCTTCAAATGGCTTAACTAGCACCATTTCTCCTCGGACCATGCTGAATACTGAACATTTTGACGACTACTAAACCAAACATTCATCTTTGTAAACTTTGATAAATATTTTGTCATTTTTATACAGTAAGTCTCCCAAGCAATTTAAACTGTATTTACAAGCTTTCATCATCTCTACTTTACAAGGCTCTCTCTCTTATTATTCACAATCTAGAAGGCCTGTGACGTGAGGCTTAAATGTGCCGAAACTCCTTTAGAAACTCTCTGTGTTTGTGTGTGTGTGTGCAAGAGAAAGCTTTTGAAAGAAATTTGTTTAGCGAGCCGAGTTTCCTCGGCGCTCAGCCTCATGAAAGCCGCGCTCCGGATTCCTGCCAGACGGTGCAGTGAGGGATGAAAAGAAAGCCGGAGCTCGCTGACTCGCTTTGTGCTCGGCGTCCCGCTTTAAACGTTCCGCAGGTTCACAACGCCAGACAGTTATTGAGAAAAGTGAATGCATCAGGCGTCTTCAGGGATCGGTCCTATTCTGTTCTGCAGTAATGGAGAAAGATGTGATGGTCCGAGATGAAAATCGATAATTAAACAAATACGAATGGAATACAAAAACAAATCAGAGTTTAGCGAATGGCTGCTATAAATCACTACAGTGTGATCATATGGAAAGAGAACATTCCAGGATTTCAAGGAAATCCAATGAACGTCCAGTGACACTCACCGAAGAGTTTCTGGAAAGTTAAGGCTTTGTATTTCAAACATTAAAATCCCTTGTGTCTGTGTCTTTGGTGTTCCTGCCCCTTTATGTCCCTGGCCTTCATATCCTAGTCTCTTGTATCTTTTTCTTTTATGCACTAGTCCCGTCCTTCTCAGCCATGTATGCCACTGTCTTTTCATGCACTATATCTCTTTTTATGCCCTTGTGTCCTGTCGTCTTTGTCCTTGTCTATTTGCCTCTTATTCCCTGCCTCTTTCATGCTCCATGGCCTTGTCGTTTGCTCTTCATGTCCATGTCAGTTGTTTTTTCATTTTTTGTTTCCTGGTCTAAGATATTACTTCTTCTTGGCCATTTCCATTTGTCCCCTTCCTTTTTTGTCCCTGTCATTTGCCTTTCATCCTTTGCCATCTCTGATCTTTGTGTCTCTCCTTATTTCTCAGCCTTTAACATCCCTGTCTGTTGTGTCCCTCTTCCTTAAGTCTCAGCCTTTACTGTCCCTGTCTGTTGTGTCCCTCTTCCTTAGGTCTCAGCCTTTAATATCCCTGTCTGTGGTGTCCCTCTTCTTTAGGTCTCAGCCTTTAATGTTCCTTTTTGTTGTGTCCCTCTTCCTTAGGTCTCAGCCTTTAATGTCCCTTTCTGTTGTGTCCCTCTTCCTTAGGTCTCAGCCTTTAATGTCCCTGTCTGTGGTGTCCCTCTTCTTTAGGTCTCAACCTTCAATGTCCCTGTCTGTTGTGTCCCTCTTCCTTAAGTCTCAGCCTTTAATGTCCCTGTCTGTTGTGTCCCTCTTCCTTAGGTCTCAGCCTTTAATGTCCCTGTCTGTTGTGTCCCTCTTCCTTAGGTCTCAGCCTTTAATGTCCCTGTCTGTTGTGTCCCTCTTCCTTAGGTCTCAGCCTTTAATGTCCCTGTCTGTTGTGTCCCTCTTCCTTAAGTCTCAGCCTTTACTGTCCCTGTCTGTTGTGTCCCTCTTCCTTAGGTCTCAGCCTTTAATGTCCCTGTCTGTTGTGTCCCTCTTCCTTAGGTCTCAGCCTTTAATGTCCCTGTTTGTTGTGTCCCTCTTCCTTAGGTCTCAGACTTTAATGTCCCTGTTTGTTGTGTCCCTCTTCCTTAGGTCTCAGCCTTTAATGTCCCTGTCTGTTGTGTCCCTCTTTTTTACGTCTCAGCCTTTACTGTCCCTGTCTGTTGTGTCTCTTTTCTTTATGTTTCAGAATTTAACATCCATGCTCTTTGCATCTTTCTTAGTTGTCTCTCAGGCTTTAATATCCCTGTCTTTTGTGTTCCTGTCCTAAGTTGTTCCAGCATCCTAATGTCCACGTCTCTCATCTCTCTTCTTTTCATGTTCCTCGATGTGTCGCTGGTCTAAATGATTAACTCTCCTCAAGTATTAAAGACTGAATCATGTTTAATTCAGAGTTGTGCTCATGAGGAAATTTTTAACTTGGAGAAGTTCTCAGATTTTATTTCAGCCTTCTTTAATGTCCAGCTTTTCAGAAGCTTCTTTTAGCGTAGCCCACCTAACTGGAGTAGACCACATATCTGCTCGCTAACAGCTGGAGCACAGTGAGGATTCAGGATTTGGGGAGCCACAAGTCGTTAGCATTTTGATGATCATTTCCAGGGGCAACCTGATGAGCTAGTTGAGGATGAAGAATGAGCTCATGAATTGACGGCCATCTACTTCATAACCAGAGGTGTTTCAAACATGAGAAAATGAGTTTAGCAGTGTCGAGATTCTGGTGGGGGGAAAATAAAAATCACACGTGCATTAAACATGGGCTCGATGCAGAAGGGAAATGTGCAGCTCGGCCTGTTCCCTACAGACCGCTGAGAACATTTAGAACAGCGCGCAGGCCGCTAACTGTAGCCGTCTGCAGACTATAATAAGCCGTGGCCTATATCGCTCCATGCCGCTAAGGGGTCAGATATTGTAAAGAAGCCAGTTCACCTTCCTTATGCATATCTCACTTTTTATTTATTTAGATTAGCAAGCACAAAACACATCTAAACCCTGCCAATGTCACTAAGTGGACGTTTCACATAACCATGCTTCATAACACTCAGCTAATTATGCCATAATGTCTGATTTTACTACCAGTGATGTTGTGGTACATGTTCATTTCTGGTAATTGGCCTCTTGGCCATTTACATAATATTTGCTATGACTGGAATAATACTTTATGACAGCCATCAGAGACCAGTAAAGGTCATCATGATACGTGCAATAACTCAAGAATTGCCAGAATTGTAACATCAATTTTTATAGTTATATAGTTTTATACACAAATCAGTCCTTAAGACCAACATTTGCTACATCTTTCATTTATTATTATTATTATTATTATTATTATTATTATTATTATTATATTTTTGTTGTA
>QMIH01001532.1:200357-212633 GCA_003987875.1 Clarias batrachus | reverse complement strand
ATTTTTTATTATTTTTTTAATTAATAAATTTATTTTTAATATCAAAACAGCCAAATATGTTTGGTTAAACATGTATGTTTCTGTATATGAGTGTGTGTGTGTGTGTGTGTGTGTGTGTGTGTTTACTCAGCTACATGGGAAACAAACTCGGCGTTATTTTTGTTAGTAGCTGTTGGTGATAAACGAGCAAAGAGATGAGAGAATGAAAATGAAGCACAGGGTGTCATGAAAAACATCCACTTCTTGTTTAGTTCATCAGAACTCACTTATTCATGACTGCAGGCTGTTAATGCGTGTATTATATAATGCATGTGATGCAAAATCATATTCATTAATATATTTATTAAAACATGAAAATACACAAATCTATACAAACATTCATAAATATTTAATATTATTTAAACCCTCGTCTCTGCATCAGGTTTGTTTATACATACTTCTGCCTCCATCATCTGCTGTTTTTATGTTTGTTTGTTTCTTTTGGTTTGTTTGTCACAGCGCTGCTGAGTTCTGCCGATGCTTAATCTAGTCAAGGTGTTGATTAATTTTCTATAAAAGCTGCTTGGAGAGTACTGCAGGATTCTTTAATGTGCTCACTCTAATGTGTCATTGTTTCCATAGTAACAGCTTGCTTGGCAGTGGCTCCACATAAACACGTGTAATTATTTATACAGAGAGGTTTATTTAACTTATTTTGGAACGTGTGGGAAAAGTTTCAGGACGATGTTTCAGAAAAAAGCTGGGAAAAAAAAAAAAGCATATGGAAATAATCTTAAAGAGGAAATAATGGCATAAAACAGAAACATGTCAGGATTTTGTGGACTAAATCATATCAAACTCACTCAGAACATGATGAATGTGGCCTCTTCATCAAAATGAAGGCTTTTTTTTTTTTTTTTAGACATAAAAGTTATTGGCTGTTGTAAATATCTTAATAATCAATAAATAATGAGTGACATGATTATATAATCAATGTAATGTTGGTGGCACTTTTTTTTGGCGGGGGGGAGGGGGGGTAATAAATATTTGAGGCAAATCAATTGGTCTAGGCTCAATCTTTAAATCTATTTAAGATTTCAAAAGAAAGTTGATAGGCCAAACCTTCCAAATACAATCCATTGAACTTACATGGCATGACTTATATTTATTCATATTTATATTTTACTTATATTTCTGAATATATAAATGCAACATTCCGAGGACACACGCCATGTTTCACTCCTTGTACTAACTGATAATGCTCATACAGTAGATCCAGGGCTTCCTCCTAGAAGCGTATTGCACCACTGGTTAAAAAATGGCTGCCAGAACCCATCAAAGTACAGAAGGTTGTAATTACCCTGACGGACCAATCAGCACGAACTTTATTGTATTGTACATGTCCTTGGCATCACCATAAAAAGGTGGCACATTGCTCCGTTCTGATTTCTTTAGTTAGATCAAATTGGCATGTTGGATTGGATTGACGTTTCACATTCATAATTAAAAGTTTTATCTGACTCAGATGCGGATGCGTGTGTCCTCTGTAACAGCATGCACGCTCACATCGATATTCATCATTCATTTCAAACAATGGATGTGTTTTTAGCAAGGAATATACTAGGGGTTTATTTTTTGAGGTCAGTTGTATCTGTTGAGTGTGCGTGTGTGTGTGTGCGGTGATGGATTAGCACCCTGTCCAGGGTATACCACGACACTGACTACAGCATTAAGTGGTATAGACGAGGAGTGAGTGATTGATTATAATATTGTACATATTTCTATTGCTGTTGTGTTTTCTGTCTTTCCAACTTTGGGAGGCGCTATAATTGGAAATGAGCTGTTTTTAAGCACATTTTACTTTTTTAATCCAATTTGCGCAAAAAGCGCATTGTGTATGTACAAAGTCAGCCAACACAACTTATACACACTTCAGGAAACAGAAATAAAAAGCAATAAATGTAGTATTAAAATATTTATACAAGTTTTTTTTTCTTTTTTCCTGAAGTGTGGACACATTGAGTTTGTAAATGTACTTGATTCTATTGCAGCTGTGCTTTCTTTCTTTCTTTCTTTCTTTCTTTCTTTCTTTCTTTCTTTCTTTCTTTCTTTCTTTCTTTCACTTCAGGCTGGTAATGGGAATGAATCCTAGCTGAAAAAAAAAACAAGATATGCACCAAACTTATTATTATTATTTTTTTTAAACCATATTTCCACAAAAAGTGCATTATTTTTATAGCATTGTTAGTAATAGTAATTTCTTTACTTCAGGCTTGTAATGTGAATGAGGCCCATAAAAAAAGAAACTATGCACCAAACTAGGGGGCGCTGTAATTGGAAATGAGTTGTTTTATGCACATTTCACTGTTATTTATTATTTTTTTTATCACAGTTTAAATTATTATTATTCAATTTGCACAGAAAGCGCATGAATGTATAGATGTATATCCTTGTTAGTTACTATAAATGCTCTTAATTCTGTTTCTGTTTTCCTTTTATTTATTTATTTATTTATTTTAACGCCCCCCCCCCCCACAAACACACACACCAAAATAAATAAATAAATAAATATCTAAATAAATAAATTCCACCAAATAATCCGTTTCTCAGCTCTCAAACACACATTGCTCCGAACAACACCCCCNCCCCCCGCCCTGTCACCCCTCCCTCCTTTTTTGTCTCTCTCACTATTTGGCAGGAGTGATGTCTCTCCCGGCTCACACTGGGTCGCGCTCGGCTGCGATGCGAAACGCAACCGCGCATGCGCGCGACTCCCCTGCCCCTCCACTCCGCTCCCCTCCTCGGCACGGCCTTTTATAGCGTTGGTTCGGATTCCCGATCGTGAGCGCGCGCGCACCGTGCACGCGCTCTAGGGCACCTGCTTCTTCGCTGTGGTTTTTTTTTTTTTTCCCTTCCCGGAGAAGAGGGTGTCATTATTTGGCAGGGAGCGGCACCAGAGCGAGCGAGAGAGAGAGAGAGAGAGAGAGAGCGGCACGAGCGCAGCGTTTCCTGCTCGAGAGCGGCGCGTGGATCTATATCAGGGGGCTTATTATAGCGGAAGCGCACAGGAGGAGCAGGATTATATTATACCGTCATATGATATTATATTATTTTACTCTCTAAAGGAAGTGTTGCTGTTTTTTCCCCCCCCCCGTGTTTATTTTCTATTCTTATTTATTTATTTGCACCTATTTCTAAGGGAATAACCGTTTGATCTCATCTAAGAAAGGTAACGGATCCTCCTGGAGCTAGGCGTGGATCTCTCTCTCTCTCTCTCTCTCTCTAGTTCTCTCTCTCTCTCTCTGGAGTGAATGCATTATTATTGTTATTTTTTTCTTATTATGATGATGCGCAAAATGGATAAAGGTTTTGGTGATGCTCCGACATCACATGCATGCTCCCTCCATCCCTTCCTCTCCATCTCTCTCTCTCTCTCCATCCCTCAATCTCTCCTAAGTTAGCCTGATAGCATGCATGCTAACCCTAAACCAAACATGCATCCCAATCCTGTAATCAAGAAGAAGGAGAAACTATAGTAATACTAGTAATAATAATCATTGTAAATGCACTAGGAGAGGAGCTGCGGTGTGTGTGTGTGTGTGTGTGTGTGTGTGTTGCGGTGTTAGTGCGTGTCGGACAGCTCCATCCTGTGCGCCTTTGTCTCCACATCATTGTGCTGATCCTGGAGCTGATGCTGCTGCTGCTAGAGCTGGTGCTGCATGTATCACTGTATCACTCTGTATCACTCTGTTTCCTGTCCACGGCTACTTTCTTTTTTTTTTTTTCTCTTCTTTTCTTTTCTTTAGAAGTTTCCTCCAAGCTTACAAGAGCACCAGGATACGTTTGTAGAAATAGTTGAAAAGGTTAAAGCTTTAATATAACCAGTGAGATTATTATTTTAGGTTGAAGCCTGAACATACAGCAGAGCTCCCTGGCTAACTTATTAAAAAGTTTAAAAAGTGTCTCAGCTAGGTAAAAAAAAAAAAAAAAAAAAAAACATAACACCATGTATTTGTTGTACATACACATTTATATATATATATATATATTTTTTAGATAAAAAGAAACACATTTCATGCCCTTTGATGTCTGTAGTGTCCGTTACTTTTTTGAATTTCAAATCTTTCAACGATCTTAACTGTCACTCATATAACACTTGGCATGAAAAAGTGTATTATTCTAAAACGCAAAATCGTCAACATGGTTACGGACACTAGAGATTTTTGGCTTTTTAAAGATTTCTTTCTCTCATGCAAAGCACTGGAATTCCAATGGTATATGTGTTAACAATATATTTATATACAGTTTAATCTATGTTCACTGAATAAACTGTATTCAGTACTGGATTAAGATGAGGTTTTGTCTTAAAACAAGTCCAGAACGTTAAACTTCACTTATACCACGTCAGCGCTGTTAATTCAGCCAAAGTGAAAATTTGACCTGATCCCAGTAAAAAAATATTCAGTTTATTAAGTCTTTTCAAATGAATATCTATTGGTGCAGGTGTTTGTTTACATTGAGACAGCAGCGCATTAGTCGCTTAATTTAAAGTAGATTATTAAATCCGGCACATAACTGTTCATCGCTTTTACTCAACGTTTTGATTTCACTTGGTGCTAGTTGAACTTACGGCAGATATCTCAGTACTGCAAAAGATTCATTATATTCTGTACAGATAGTTTTTCATGATAAAATGATGTTTTAATAGATATTTTGATAGTGATTATGTAGGCAGGGTATGAAAAGTAAATAAGAGCGATTTCTGACCGACAAAACATTTCTTTCGTACAGTATATACTGCATACTGTAGATGTTTCGCTCATCTGGAAACAACCAGCAGCAAACGGTGCATCCTGTATGTAACACAGGGCAGAAATACTGCATGTGTGTGTGAGAGAGACAGAGAGAGAGAGAGTTTTGTGCAGATGAAAAAAAAAAAAATAAAAGAAATACAATAAATCCAAGCCAGGCAATCGGACGTCTCGTCTCCTCTGCAGCCGCGGTGTCCCGTTCCAGCAGCTCTGCTCCCCCTCCTTTCTCCGCATCGTAACCGGAGCTCGGAGAAGGAATCCGGACGATGTGACACGCCACAGACCAGATTTAGCAGCTGAACTTTTTTTTTCACTTAGTCGTGTTAGACAGCAGCAGATAATAAACAAAGTAGAAGAACCGATAGATTTCGATCCTCTTCACCTGCCTGTGTGGAGTTAATAAGAATAAAACAACTAGGTTAATTCAATTTCCTTGAATGAACATTCTACTCTTGATTCTAATTAGCGTTTCAGTCTAAAGTGAGACATCATCGCCGAAATGAAGCCATAGACAGATCGGTCGCTCAGAGTATATCAAACACTAATCAACTACGTCTTGTTCATGCTATTCATTTTGCATTCTTGACATATTAACACGCCACCTAGTGTTGAATTTATTCTCGTTAAGAATCCTGACTTTTTCTTAGAGATATAATATAGTTTCTACAGCAGTAACAGCTCACTCATATGGGGATGATCACATTGTTTGGTAGATGATCTGTGTTTTTTTTGTTTTTTTTAAGTGTGTGATTGTAGAAAGTTTTTTTTCTTTTCTTTCTTTAAGCTGATATTTATTAGGGCCGGAAAAAAATAAACAAGGACCAGCCAATACAATGTTATCATGATACCTAAGTGGTAATTTGATCTGTATTGCAATTCTGTAACTATCGCGATTTCATAAACATCCCAATTTGCTATTATTATTATTATTATTATTATTATTATTATTATAATGATGATTATTATTATCATTATTTTAGATTATTTGTTCTAAAAAAAAAACGAATAATTTGCTTCTGCCAATGTGTGAATAGTCTAAAGCACCACCTGTGGGATTATAGAGGAACTGCAACATTTTGACATTTCATGCAGCGTATACGTTCTTCGGCATACGTTCTGGATGTGAGAAATATCGTAAATTATTAGAGATTAGCGAATGATTCAGTCAAAAAACTTGATCACTTCTCTCATTTCTCTAATCTCCCTCTCTTCCTCATTTACGGCGTTCCGATACTAATGCTCGCTCAATATCGCAATGCTTGCTTGCTTGGTTCCAGCTAATCAGATGCTAGAGAGGTACCAGCTGATACGAAAAAGGTTTGTAGCCCTCGTAGGCCAGCTGTTTTTGGGCGGATGTTACAGGCAGCTGTTTTTGGGCGGATGTTACAGGATGGCGTCCTCATAGGCCAGCTCGATTTTTTCTGCAGATGTTTCAGAATGTTGTCCTCATAGGCCAGCTGTTTTTCTGGAGATTTTACAGTATGGCATCCTCATAGGCCAGCTGTTTTTGGGTGGATGTTACAGTATGTTGTCCTCATAGGCCAGCTGTTTTTCTGGAGATGTTACAGTATGTTGTCCTCATAGGCCAGCTGTTTTTGGGTGGATGTTACAGTATGTTGTCCTCATAGGCCAGCTGTTTTTCTGGAGATGTTACAGTATGTTGTCCTCATAGGCCAGCTGTTTTTGGGTGGATGTTAGAGTACGGCGTCCTCACAGGCCAGCTGTTTTTCTGAAGATGTTACAGTACGGCGTCCTCATAGGCCAGCTGTTTTTCTGAAGATGTTACAGTATGACATCCTCATAGGCCAGCTGTTTTTTTTTTCTGCAGATGTTACAAAAAGGTGTTCTCACAGGCCAGCTGTTTTCTTGCAGATGTTACAGGACGGCACCCTCACAGGCCAGCTGTTTTTTTTCCCTGCAGATGTTAAAGGACGGTGTCGTCATAGGCCAGCTGTTTTTCTGAAGATGTTACAGTATGGCATCCTCATAGGCCAGCTGTTTTATTTTCTGCAGATGTTACAGTATGGCATCCTCATAGGCCAGCTGTTTTTATGTGAATGTACCAGGAGGGCGTCCTCATAGGCCAGCTTTTTTGGGTGTAAAACAGGATGTCGTCCTCAATTGACACTTACAGAAGTTTTGATTGACACTTACAGTCTGCTACAGTACAGAATATTGCCACATTACAGTTATTGTCACGTCCCGCGTACAGTCCTGACCCCGCTCCAAGCCATTTCCACATGTTCAGGGCATCACAGGAGTTCCTGGGAGGTCGATCAGGGGTTTCAGTTCAATCCTGGCTCCGGCGTACTGAGAAAACGTTCGTTCTACCTTGATGGTGTCCAAGCACTAGTGAGACACTGGGATAAGTGCATTAGTGTAGCAGGGGATTAGATAGAGACATAAAGAGAGTTATTTTAGAGTTCTGTTATTCTGTTAATCTGCGCAGTCCCACTTTGACTCGATTCCTCATAGATTATTAATTGATCAGTGATTTGTATCATAAAACCCAAACCTGTTACTCTCCTGCAGCAAAATCTAGCAAATAGTCTTTCAGGAGAAACGAGACAGTCAGTGAGTTGATGGATATTTTCTTTGATTTAAGTAGAAAAAGTTATTTTTTATTATTCTTATTATTATTTTGAAAAAGTTCAAAGGGCTAAATGGCGCTGCAGACTACTGCATCTCGTCCACCCACTCGCCATATGTTTCCGAGCACCAATAATCCGTCTCTGTGCCAGCTGGCCTTGCTGCAGTGTGTTAACAAGTGACTTTCTTCGCTCTGTGTGTGTGTGTGTGTGTGTGTGTGTGTGTGTGTGTGTGTGTGTGTGTGTGTGTGTGTGTGTGTGTGTTGCGCTACTATAGAACACTAATCAACAGTGCAGTTCCTCTTAGTGTATTACACACACACACACACACACACACACACGCGCGCGCGCACACACACAGTTTTATTTCTCTGCCAGCACCGCAGCCACCTGCTGAGAGTAACTTTTGTAAAATCTGTCTCTCGCCTTGTATGTATGTGTCTTTCTGAGTGTCTGTCTGTTTGTCAGTGTCTCTCTATTAGTTTGTCTGTCTGTGTGTCTCTCTGCCTGTTTGTTGGTTTTTCTGTCTGCTGGTTCCTCTGCCTGTCTCTCCGTCTGTTTGTCTCCCTTTCTGTCTCCCTTTCTGTGTCTCTCTCTGCCTGTTTGTGTAGCTTTGTTTGTCTGTCTGTCTTTTTGTGTCTCTCTGTCTGTATTGCACTGTATGTCTGTCTGTCTCTCTATCTGTGTCTCTCTGTCTGTCTGACTGTGTCTCATTGTTTGTTTATCTATCTCTCATAATCAGCTGGACTGTCATTTTTCCTGCCCTTCTTCCATTTTCTTGTAAAAAGTACAAACATTTTCTTTCTTTCTTTACTTAGATTTATCAACTTATTGAACACTTTCTTTCATTTTTAATCAGTTTTTAGAGTTTTCACTTTTATTGTCCTATTTTTTTTTTTTTACTTATAGTCAGCTCGAATTAAAGGGTTCTTTTTATTTACACTATACTGTGTATCTTGTTTGTTTTGCTCAGTATGGTCTGTGTGTAATGTCTGGACTACAAACTGCAGACGCGCAGCTCTGACACTTCAGACTTCTGCAGTAAAGTGGAAGATGGACTGAAAGTCACTGAGTGTGTTGAGACGTGAAGTGACGTGAGGTCAGACACGCGTGATGTGAATCTCACTGGATCCCCATAAAGCACGAGGAGCGGAATACTGATCAAATCCCCCCAAAACACCCGGACACTGGGACGGGAACGGGGGAACGGGGGAACGGGGGAACGGGAACGTGCGAGGAAAAGCAGAGTGGAACGTCTGCACGTCCCATATGAAAAAGTCTGAGTTCAGCTGGACAGGGGGACGGAGACAGATGGGCAGATAGACAGCAGCTGAAGGGAACAATGACAGAGAGAGCAGAGTGGAGAGAGAGAGCTGGACAGAGACAATGGGGTGGGTGAGGGGAGAGCTCACAGCCCATCAGCTCACTCCCGCACACTGAGATCCATGGATATATGGGACGGGGGATGAGGGACGGGGGATAAAAGAGAGAGGATAAAAACACACCAGACAGATTCTGGAGAGAGAGAGAGAGAGAGAGAGAGAGAGAGGTGAGGAGAGCGGCTTGGTCCTGACACCACACTAACTGAGATCACTGATCATGAGGAAAACCTTTACACATTAGTGCGATCAGTTTCCCCAAAGTTTCCCAGAACGGCAGAAAGCAGCAGACCTAGGGTGAGGGTGTGACCTATGACCCCTGACCCCCGACCTGTATGTCAATCCTGCCGCTCTCATCCGTTTACACAACTCGCAGAGAACTGTGCGGTGTGTACCAGCTCTGCGCTCCACAGCACTGCTTGTGTCGGAGAGAGCTTCAGGAAGCCCCGCCCTCTCACTTATTAACCCGTCGTCATGGCAACACACCTGATCATAGCCTGGAATTTACACTGCAGGTTGAATTAGCACAACAAGCTGTTATGTTTAACAAGCCAGGAATTCATTACTATTTATCTATCTATATACAGTATGTATGTCATACTAAGTTTTTGTTAGTTTTTTTTTTTTGTCTGGTCCTTTGATTCTAATTTTCTTTTCTTTAAACATACATTATCTTTTCTTTCGTCTTATTTCCTTTCATTTTCTTTGTATATTTGTGTTTATTCATCTTTCTTTCTTTCTTCCTTCTGTTCATCTTATACTTATTTCTCCTTTTTCTTTTGTGCTTTTTGTTTCTTACACTTCATTCTTTATTGTTAACTTACATTTCTTTCTTTTTGCTTATTTCATATTTTTTTCTTTCTTTATTTTCTTTTTCTTTTTGTTTATCTTACACTGCTTTCTTTCTTTCTTCATTACTTTTCTTTCTTTTTCTTTATCATCTTATACTTCTTTCTTTCTTTTTTCTGTCTTACTTTATTTCTTTTGTCTTATAGTTCTTCCTTCCTTCCTTTTTTTTTTTTACTTTTTTGTACTTTTTTGTTTTTAAAACTTCTTTCTTTCTTTTTGTTTATCTTACATTTCTTTCTTTTTGCTTAATTCACTTTTTCTTCCTTTACTTTATTTCTCTTTCTTTTTGTTTCTTACACTTCATTCTTTATTGTTAACTTACATTTCTTTCTTTTTGCTTATTTCATATTTTTTCTTTCTTTATTTTCTTTTTCTTTTTGTTTATCTTCCACTGCTTTCTTTCTTTCTTCATTACTTTTCTTTCTTTTTCTTTATCATCTTATACTTCTTTCTTTTTTCTTTCTTACTTTATTTCTTTCGTCTTATAGTTATTCCTTCCTTCCTATCTTTTTTTTACTTTTTTTTTTACTTTTTTTTTTTTAAAACGTCTTTCTTTCTTTTTGTTTATCTTCCACTGCTTTCTTTCTTGCTTCATTACTTTTCTTTCTTTTTCTTTATCATCTTATACTTCTTTCTAACTTCCTTCCTATTTTTTAAAAACTTTTTGTTGTTCTTTTTGTTTTTAACACTTCTTTCTTTCTTTTTGTTTGTTTATCTTACATTTCTTTCTTTCTTTCCTTCCTTCTTTTTTTTCTTTCCTCATATCTGATCATGTGTATGTTGCGGTATTAGGAATTGTCACAGGTACAGTATAGTTTAGATTTAGTACCATATACCATATAAAATGTCTTCCTTCCTTCATTCCTATCATTCCTCCCAGTTATTTAGCTCCGCCCACACATATCCTTCTGTAACTGACTAACCGCGCCTGGTGGAGCTGGCGACTGACACTTGGTGTAGTTAACAGGGGTTAAAGTAGTTTGAAACTCTTAGTGGTACTGTGTAGCCAAAAGGTGAGGAGAATAAACCATGGAGCTGGTGGACAGTCCTGAGATTTACTTTAGATTTCCGCTTATTCTGCTTTAGATTATCAGCCCAGTTAGCTTCCAGGTTCTGGAGTTAAATCCCAAATAGTGTTAAATGGAAAGTTAGTGCACTATGTAGGGTGTACAATGCCTTGTTCCATACATCGTGTAGTGGAACGTCTCTCCAATTAGATCACATACTCCGAACTAACTCTTGTAGAATTAACACGTTGTTTCCGTGAGTGTGTTAACTGATACCACGTGTTCTTTAATAAAGATCCAGTGGATTGTGTTTGTTGGTAAACGGTTGGCTGTGGTGAGATAGGAGGTGGTAACAGCACTGCCTGGGTGTTGGACCGGTTCTATTTATTTTTTAAGTTCCCATCTCCATGACTAAATCCAGGGTTATGATCTCCCACTGGTTATTGATGCCGCGCGTCTCGAGTAGTAATTACAGGGGAGGATGGGTTCTCGACTCGGCTGTAACCCCGGAGCCGAGGAGGAGCGAGGCTGCTTCTGGAGGAGCTTCATTCATCACACAAAACCCCGTGCAGAGATCTGCCCCGGCTCTGTAACACACTTAGCCTGGAGATTGATTCTGCACCGTGGACTCTGATGAAGACAGACGGAGACGGTTAGGACAGAAGAGAAAGAAGAGGATGTGTTCCAGTCGATGTAGACGAGTGGAAAAGTGAGAACTCGGGGGAACTCGCGGATCTTATGAGCTTTATTCATGATTAATTAGAGCCGAATGTGGAGTGATCAGCTCAGGACGATCTCAAGCTAGTCTTCTGTATAACACCAAAACATCTGTCTGTCCGTCCATCTCACTGTCTCTTTATACGTTCCTTTTGTTTTTGCTTGTGTGCTTTTGTTTTTCTTCCATGCCTCATTTATTCAATTGCCATTTTTCTTTCTTTCTTTCTTTCTTTCTTTCTTTCTTTCTATTAGTTTCTTTTTATCTTAATTTCTTTTTTTTCTTAAATGTGTTTCATTCCTTCTGTGTCAAATCTTTTTTTTTATATTTCTTTCTTTCCTTCTTGAATTTTTCTTTCTCACTATTTTAAATGTCTTTCTGTCTATCTTCTTTCTTTCTTTTTGCATTAAATCTTTTTTAAATCTCACTTTAATTCCTTATTTTTTCTTTCTTTCTATTTTGAATCTTTCTTTTTGCTTTCTTTCTTGTTGGTATTTATCCGTTTGTCTTAATTTTTGTTCTTTTCTTTCATCTTTTCTTACTCATCTTAAAAAAAAAACAGACTTCTTGCTTTGTTCATTGTGGTGTAAACTTGTTCCTGATTTGAAAGACGTGATGAGAGAAGAAAGAAAGAAAGAAAGAAAGAAAGAAAGAAAGAAAGAAAGAAGGACAGAAAAAGAGAAATCGTTTATTTCTTTTGCTATACAGTAATTACTCATTATATATAAGGACTTGTGCTCAGGGTGTGCGTTTGTGTGGGCGTGTTTCCCTGAGTGTGTGTGTGTATTCTCCAGAGGCTGTGCGATATTTTACACTCGGCCGTCTGACTTCATCACTGCATTGTCTGAAGCTGTCGGCGATTGTGTTGGAATCTTACAAAGGGCTGCTAGTGGGCTGGATGGAATGTTCATCTGTCATGGTGCTCTGAGTGTGTGTGTGTGTGTGTGT
>QMIH01001532.1:135261-160633 GCA_003987875.1 Clarias batrachus | reverse complement strand
CTCTCTCTCTCCCTCTCTCTCTCTCTCTCTCTGATCCGTACTCACTTTGTTCTTCATCACTAAACGTTTGGATTCATCCAGCATTAACATTAGTTTGTGTTCATTACCTCCTTCTCCTTTCTTTCTCTTCCTCTTTTTTTCCATCATTCCTCCTTTTCATCCTTTCTCTCTGCCTTCCTTCCTACATTCTATCACTTTTTTTTTCATCCTTCCTCTTTTGCGTTCTTTCTTACCTTCCTTCTTTTTTTTCCGTTTCTTTTAATCCTTCCGCCTGCACTCTCTCTTTCTTTTCTTCCTTTTTATCCTTCCTTCTTTCTTACCTTCCTTCATTTCTTCCTCATTTTTATCCTATCCGTCCCATGACTCATTCTTTTCATCCAGTCTTCTTTCATTCCTTCTTTCCTTTCTTTTATCCGTTATTTTTTAAGTTCCTTCTACTTTTTATCCTTTCTAGCATTCCTTCTTTTCATCCAGTTTCCCTTCTTTCCTTCCTTCCGTCCATATTTTGTTCCTTCCTGCTTTCCTTCTTTCTTTTCTTTTTGTTTTCTTTCCTAATTTCTACCCTACCCTTCTACCCTAAGACTGGAGCAGGAAGTGTTTCACTTCATACGAACTGAACAAGAACTGTGTGATGTGGAAAAGGACTACACACACACACACACACACACACACACACACACACACACACACACACACACACACACACACACTCTCTCTCAATCTCTCCATCCCTCTTTTCACTTCTCCGTGTCTGTTCCAGAATGAAATGAGTAATGATGTCTTGGCAGTAAAATGTGTGTGTGTGTGTGTGTGTGTGTGTGTGTGTGTGTGTGTGCGTGTGTGAGAGCTGGGCAGTCGGGTGGCACCGTACCGCCGCAAATCAGGGCTTCTGACATGGCGTTGAGAGGATGCTCACTTGTCCGCTTAGTTCTTGAGCACGGACGCTGTCCACAGGTGCAGTGTAAACACACACACACACACACACACACACACACACACTCCTACACAAAGCCTGCTTTCTCATTACCGCAGTGAAAACAAGACTAGAGCTAGAGCACGTACACCTGAATCACTCGATTTATTTCGGCTCTCTGTTGTCGCTCAAAGCCGTCATGGGTTCAGAAAGATTCGGAGGCGTGAAGGGAAAAAAAACAAAAAAAAACTTTAGGATTTGACAACACCCACTGAAGGTTTGAATGTTTGGAGCGGTGAGTTCCATGTCGGCTTCAAGAGGCGTGTAAAGAACAAAGACCGTCCTGCACAGAGTCACGCGGTGGGTCTGGAGACTGTCCCGGGGGACACGGTAGACCCTGGACAGGGTGCCAGTCCATCACAGGGGACACAAGCGCGCACCACTGCTAGCTGAGGCTGAAGAACTGTTGACGTTTGTACATTTCCTTCCATTCAAGCAGAGCAGATGGTTCAGGCCACGCCCATTTGACACCAGATCTATTTGAAACGAGGAAAAAAAAAAAAAGTACCAAGTCACATGGAGACGTACTGTATATTGCTCTTTCAGACTCCCGCCTTTGAGGAACCCACCTGGAATTCTTTGCTAAACTAGCACTAGCTAGCTATTCTGCTCAGCGTTAGAACTTAATTATAACCCTGGAGGAACCCTGGTCGGGGTGACACTGGCAGAGATAAAGCGTTTGGAAGAGTGCATTAGATATTAGGTTGGTTTTCATAGTTAGAATCACGTTGATGGAATGATGTAGGAACAGCGATGACTTCATGAGCGATGGGGTAACGTCGAACAATGTCGGATTAATACCGAACTGATGGCTTGAGGGGAACTTGAGCTCTGGTTCCTGAGGTGAGAGTGGTGCGTTTTCACCACTGGACCACTAGGGGGTGCTAGTAAACGCCTGTACATGATAACGAGCACCACAGTAGAGTAATCAGGGAGCTGAGACGCAGCCCATGCTGAGGGAACATTGCAGCACTAAGAGCTGCGTGACATGAGATACACTGCTGTAATTCCGATCTCTAGTCGGAATCCTAAAACGTACCGGTGCATGGATGTGCTCAGACATTGTCCGAATGGATGTTAATCAGCATAAATGCTTAGATTAAAGCTTCCAATCACAATTACAGTTGTCTTGAGGTTGTGTTTGTTGACGTTAACTCAATGTGTGGCTCGGGCTCTAGGTTATTGATGCTGGTTTACTGGTACTGGACTACGAAAGGAACCATAAGGTCCTTGGGTTTAATTCCCACGACCACCAAGTAACCACATGGCAACTGCTCAGATATACAGTACAGACCAAAAGTTTGGACACCCCTTCTCATTCAAAGAGTTTGAATTTGTATTATGGCAAGAAAAAAGCAGCTACAGTAAGTGAAGAAAAACGAGCGGGCGTCATTACTTTAAGAAATGAAGGTCAGTCAGTCCGAAAAATTGGGAAAACTTTGAAAGTGTCCCCAAGCGCAGTCACAAAAAGCATCAAGCGCTACAAAGAAACTGGCTGACATGCGGACCGCCCCAGGAAAGGAAGACCAAGAGTCACCTCTGCTGCGGAGGAGAAGTTCATCCGAGTCACCAGCCTCAGAAATCGGCGGTTAACAGCAGCTCAGATCAGAGAGCAGGTCAATGCCACACAGAGTTCTAGCAGCAGACACATCTCTAGAACAACTGTTAAGAGGAGACTGTGTGAATCAGGCCTTCATGCTAGAATATCTGCTGGGAAACCACTGCTAAGGACAGGCAACAAGCAGAAGAGACGCGTTTGGGCTAAAGAACACAAGAAAGAAAACTCGCTGAATGAGAAGGGGTGTCCAAACTTTTGCTCTGTACTGTAATGTTATTTCAAATGATTTTCTTATCAAAACTATTCTACCTTAAATAACACCACATTGGCACAAAGCCGTTATAAGACGCAGGAATAGTTTGGTCGAAGCTTTTATTCCAGCACACACGTTCAACAACCACAAGCTAAGTGCGCTAGTGCTAACCGAACATCCTGCCAGTCGAGCAAGGTGCCTTCTCGAGAAAAGAAGAAAGTACTTGCTTAATTTAACTTAGTAAGAAAAAGAAGAAAAAGTTTGCCTGGGAGTTGTTTCGGGTTCGCCCGAGTCGCTCTCGAGCCCATCGCTCAGGGACGTGTCTGCAGACGCGTGGCTCCCTTGGATACGAGAAGAAAAACAAAACAAAAAGAAGAGAAAAAAAAAAATACAGGAAGAGAGATTAGCAAGCGCTCTAGCCCTTCCTTATCTCCTTCAGCCCGAGCTTCTGTTTCTGCAAAGTTTGTTTTTTTTTTTCCCGCGCACACTAATACACTGTATCATACTCGCTGCAGTCACGGCACAAAGCCCGCAGTCTTCAGCCTCGTCTTCTGACGGAGCTTTAGCCTCCTCTGTTTATGCAGCAGTACGTGCGAAGCAAAAAGCCTCGCATACTGACACGGAGGTGTATGATTTATTTATTTATTTATTTATTTTTCCGAATCTGTTTACCATCAAAAGACAATAATTAGGTCCAAGATGCTGGCAGAATGTTACGTTAATGGACGTGACTGTGTGTGTGTGTGTGTGTGTGTGTGTGTGTGTGTGTGTTGTGCACCAAGCCTTACATAGTGTTGTGAGTAATGACGCCTATTTTGTTGCTGAATTACTTCCATTACGGGTAAAAGATGTTTCTGCTGCATGATTAGAATTATTCTGACAGAATATGAATCCATAATAATAATAATAATAATAATAATACTATGGAGGTTGACTGTTATTACATCATGAATTATAAAAGTCCTTCATGTTCAGCCTCCCTAATACCTGGTCCTGAGATGTTTCGGCGGAACAGAGTACACAAACGTCCCCGTTACGCAGGAACGCAAAGCCGACCCGAACCCGGTTTAAGGCGGGAACTCAGACGGGGACTTCTGAAACGATATCCTCGTCCTCGGGGCGATCGTCATCGTTGGAGGTTTTGTGTGAATTTGAATTCATTTAAAGCTCGAATAAGGACAACGTTCATCTGCTTAGTTTATTTTTACCTTTGAAAGAAATCAAGGACGCTCAGGTTTGTATGTTAGAAAAGAAATATTCAGGATTTTAGCACATGGTTTGAGTTAACGCTGGAAAAAAGAATCGTCTGTTTTGAGTAGATTAACATTCGGTTTAACCGCACAATACGATGCTTGTGGTTTTTACTGAAAATCAACTCCACAACCATTTACTATTCCTACAACCAGAGTTCATTAAACACACACACACACACACATACTGTAACTAGGATTACTCGCATAAACATCTATTAGACCAACTAATATTTACCGTTGTAGGCATTAGGGACCACCTGATACGATATAATCACGATACCTCGGTGCTGATCCAGTTTGTATCGCGGTTCTGTACAGTAAGTATCATGGTTTTATACAAATATAAATTCAAAACCAATTCAATGTTATGTTTTGTACTGTATATTTTGTTACAATTCTAAACAAACTTACAACAATAAAAGAGTTTGCGCTCGCACCCTATAGCATGCTGTGCTGCTTGAGAAGGTGTGAATAGTTTAGAGCGCCACCTGCAGGATATGTACTGTATACTGTATAGATAAAAAAACATATTTTAAAAAAATCTATTACCATACATCCCGCAACACAACCAACTCCAGTACTCATGTTCCTTCATCAGTGGTTTACTTGTATTATTTATTTATTTTTTATTTTTTTGCAAAAAAAAACAAACAAAAAAAAAACAACTAAGTACGCCCATGTCTGGTAGCAGCTGTTTTTTTTTTTTTTTTTAATACATTGTGCAACAGGTCACCTTGAGATTCATCCTCTGCTGTTTTTTTTCGATTTTTTTACCGATTCAAAATCGATTTCTTTTTTTCATAATCGCCCTCTTGGAATGTACAAGAAATCAACCAATCAATAATTTGTAGCATCTCTGCCTGATGCTCCATCATGCTAAACCTTCCTTAAGCTCGAATGTTTCAGGATTGTGATCGTTTCTCTTCTCGGATCGGTTTGTTGAGTCAAAACTGTTTTTTTCTGTTAGTCATCTGGGGTATTTTTCATGTTGCGAAAAGATATGACAGAGTGACCTTTTCATTTTCACTCAGGCTTCGCCAGTTGGTGACGCATTGTTATTCTTCAGTCACCCACAGTTGTGTACTGAAAAAAAAGAAAAGAAATTACTGACTGAAGCAAAACAATCTAACTAACTAACTACAGTGAACACCTGAGAAAATTGGGATAGCTGTTCATAAATGGGGTCGACTTTTAACAAGACGAAACAATACAATGCAATACAATACAATGACAGCTAGAACCAAACCAGATGTGAAAACTACGGAGAAACAAACAGGAAAACAAACAGTGACCTCCTAAACGGGTGCAAGTATTTTATACAAATGTACAGTGGAACCTTGGATTGCGAGTAACCTGGTTTACGAGCAAGTATCGTATCATGTATCACGCATGCGACTCTTATTTTGACACTGAGCGTCACTCTCTCACCTGTTAAAACTGCGTTTCCGTTGTGTGTGTGTGTGTGTGTGTGTGTGTGTGTGTGTGTGTTTGTTGTGAAACTTAAAAAGCGAGGTGGGGAGAGGGAGGAGGAGTGTTACTGTGTAAAACGAGGCGAGGGAAGGGGCTAATTCCACACACACACACACTCACACACACACATACACACTTATCTGTCGGGATTTATTTGTACTTTTTTTTTAAGGTAAAGTGCAGATTAATTTGTTTTATTTTCATTTTATAGATTGTATTAATTATTTTTATGTATTTATTTTTGGGGGCTGTGGAATGAATAATTTGAGTTTTCATTATTTCTTATGGGAAATGATGATTTGGTTTACGAGTGTTTTGGAACACGAGCCCACTTCCGGAACGAATTATGCTCGTAATCCAAGGTTCCACTGTAACTCGGTTGCTTCTTCAGAGCTACTGTAGTGGCATTACTGTATAAAAGAACTTTTACAAAAAAGTTTCAGATATCTACTGTATGTTGGACCACATCAGTGATGCTTGTCGCCTGACCCTCTGAACAGCAGGACCCAGTCTGCAGCTCATAAAGGGGCCTGTCGTATAGCTCTTATAACATTTTAGACTTTGAGACCCTTTCCTTTTCTTCTTTTCGCTGAAAGCCACGGGCTTTTTAAACCTGAGCTGATTAGGCATTGTTCCACGTGGACGTGTTCCATTAGGTGAGCTCTTACCCAACAATCCTGTGAAATTTGGAGCTTCGAACAAATTATAAGAACTTATAACTACAGCTCTCTCGTTCCATACAAAGTTCCTTTCCCCGTGCGCTGCTACATAATGACGTCTATTAGAGCTAAAATGTGTGATTGTGAAACAATTACCAAGTCTTTAAGCAGCGCTGGCTTTCACTTTAAAGCAGAACGGTTGGTTAAATTATCATATTTTTGAATAGTCGCTGATTCTTACTATATTTCATGATCTCAATCAATTTCTTGATGTATTTTTCTTTGTTCTTTATAAACTCTGAATCGCCTTCTTTCTTTCTTTCTTTAGATTTGAAAGTTGTTTCCGTTTTCTCTTTTTCTGTTTCTTTTCTTTGTAGGATTTTCTCTGTGTTTATTTATACCACAAGGGGCGTTCGAGTCAAAGCAGGACTTTTTGATTGTGCAGAACAACAGAGCACAGTTCTTAGAGTATAGCCCTGCTACACTAATGCACTTCTCCCATTGTTTCACTAGTGCTTGGACACCATCGATGTAGATCCTGCATATTTGAATCACTGGCCTCCCAGGAACTCCTGTACATGTTGGAATGGCTTGGAGTGAGGAATGTTCCTAGCCCAGTCCCAGCCGAGTTCCTGCAAAATGTTCGCACTGTTCAAAGAGTCTCATCACCGCACTGTTCTTAAAACCTCTTGTAAACGTCAACCGCTTTTATGTTTTCATTCCCCGAAAAAGTCCTGGTTTGACTCGAACACCCTTTTGTAGTCATTAGATAATATTTTTTGCATCAAATATGAAAGCATTTCATTTGAGCGAATGAAAGCAAGTACTTCAGATTCTTTCCCTCATTCCGGCTCCTCTGAATGATTCATCTCTGGCCTCGTCCCTGTTCTAGGCTACTTGAAGAAGAAAAAAAAAAAATAAAAAAACTTTATATGAATTCAGAGTTCCTCGCCTATTTATCATCTCCATCGGCCTGTGGTTAGTGAGTGTCTGCCCGGTGCAGTGCATTCTGGGTTATTTCAGTTCATTAGCATGAACGTTTAGCATGGTTGCACGTCAGTAGTGCGCTGGTTGCTCCGTCTCTATCTAGCGCTCTGAAATGTATATTTATGTCTAGAGTTTTTTTCCCGTCTGTCTATTTTGATCCACACTGGTCTGTCAGTTCCATCTCAATTTTTTTTTTTGTTCTCATCTTAGGGTAAATCTCACAGTTTTCATATTTGCCGAAAGTTGGTTCTGTGTATTATCACGCCTTTTTCCGTTGTGTGTGTGTTTAACAGCCATGAGTTCATATCCGGATGAGACTCACACGCCTCGGTCATTGTCTCTCCCTCCCCGTTCCAGCTGTTAGAAGTCTTCCCCTGGTGTCCCTCTGGCGCCGGTGTTAATCTTCATTAAGGACGGGAGTCGTGGGCCGTGCACAAGCTCTCTGCTCGCGGAAAGCCCGGCTAAAGCCGATCTGAATAATTAATAAAGCTATCAATTTTACTGCATGCTTAATTTAATTACATGTTTGTAGTATTATCGTGATTTTTAATTATTCCTCCTTATTTGTTTGGTAATAAATAAACTCTAATGACCTTAGAGAGGAGCACCGGTAATTATTCCACTCCTCTGCAAACAACACACACACACACACACACACACACTCACACTCAATGTGTGTATGTGTGTGTGTGCACTGTGTACTCCAGGGCAGCGTGAGTTTGTGTTTACTTGGGTCAATATTCGAGAACACGCCCACTAGACATTACAAGACCACCCCTCGCCCACTTACTCGCCCACCCAGATGAGCGCCGCTCCCCGGATCGCCTCTGGTGCACCTCTCAGGTCAGGCATGTCACAATGACGGCCATCCCAAACCAGACGACGATGATGAAAAGGAGAAAAGCAAGGAGTTTGACCACGCAGATGGAACATGAAACAGGAAGTGAGACACGCGAGTCAAAATAAGGCTCATAATTCAAAAGTTGTAAAACGTAAAAACAACCATCGATCCTCACTAAGGCGTCACCTAAAAGTGCACCAAGGCGTCCCTCATCATTCCTGAGGCTGTGGCTTGGGGCATGGGGCTAGATGGGGGTCTGTGCCAGGGTTTAACATAGCGACTGGTCAGGGCTTTAGCATAGGAGCTGGAAATGGATTGGTTATTGGGTTGGAACTCAACATGCCCGGTGCATGGACTGAAACCTACCCTGGCACTTGTATATTGAAACTGGAACTGGGTTTAGTATGGGCTTTAGATTGGCATTTAGCATCTTAATATAGGAATTGGGTTGGGAATTGATAGGACTTGCTTCATGTGCCTTTGGAGAAAGTAGGATAGTAGGATGATATCCTCAGAGCCCAGGTGGTGGCGCCAACATGCTAACAGGGTATAATTTGGGCACAATTTGGCATGATTCTGGGTTAGCATAGCATAGCACTATTCTAGAAACCCAAATAAAGTGGAGCGCTAACACTGGCTAACACTCTGTGTGAAATGTCTCCCTTTGTGCAGCAGCTCCTGCACCCACTGAACCACATGCCGTGCCAGGAGCATTGCCTGGCATTTGTTTAGTTACATGGCTAGCGGTGCAGCTCGTCGCTGTTGCCCCTGACTGAAGTGCAGTACGGGGATTCTCTTCACCTCTCAGTGTTCTAAGCTGTTGGGCTCTTATGGAGATTCTTCTCCTAAAGCGTACGCAAAATTCCTGTAACAGGGTCTCTCCAGGGGACATCCTGAGACTCACCGGAGACCAGAATGATGTAATAAAGCGAGGCATCACTGTCGAGCAGGCAATCCAAAAGTTCTCCTCCCTGTGTGTGAAGCCACTGAGGCAGAAATTCTCCCACAGAGCCAAAAAAATGTCCACTCTATCAGGGGACCAGTGTCTCCGAGCACGCGCTCATCTTCATGTCCGTCTCTTTTCTCCGTGCATTCTGTCTTGAGTTTTCTTCTCTCCCTTTTTTGCCATTTACTTCCTGATCTTTCTCTTTTTCGATCCTTTTCTTATGTTTTGTTTTCTTTTTTTACACGTAGCGTCCCTCTTCCCTCTCCCCTGATTTCTCTTCTGCCACTTTCTTGTCTTCTCTCGCTGAGAGTTGTTCTTTAGTAGTGAGTATAAAATCCGCTCCAGTCGTCCCGAACCCCGCGCACATCATTTCCCCCAGAGGCTTACAGTGATGTTTATCTCCAGCACTAAAGCTTCAGGGGACTAAACACCTCACACACACACCGGCGCAGGTTTGTGTAAAGGCGCTGCAGTTGGGGGTCGAAGGTCATCTCTGGTCCTATAATTTGATATGAGGATTTCTCTAAACGTCTGAATGCGGAGGCTAAGCTGTGTTTCAGCGAAGGAGCGAACCTGAGCTAAAGCTGTTTATAACCGCGTCATGAAACGTGGAGAAAGAAAGAAAGAGAGAGAGAGAGAGAGAGTACATCCTACAATCCCACTGCCTGACTTCCACTCTTTTCTGTTCATTCTTTTCAATCTTATTTCTTTTCTTTTCTTTCATTTTTTTCTATTTTTCCCCACTTTTATATTATTTTTCTTTTCTCTTTCTTTTCTTTTCATGCTAACTTTTTTCTTCTTTTACTTTTTTCTTTGCTTTTCCTTCATTTTTCTTTTTCTTTTCGTTTCTCTTCTTTTTTATCTTCAATTGTCAATGATTTTTTCTTTTCCTTCCATTTATCTGCCTTTCTTCTCTTTTCCTTCATTTTCTCTTTGCTTCATTTCTTTTTTCTTTTCATTTCTTTTCTGTCCATTTTTCTTTCTGTTTTTTCTTTTCCTCATCTGTTCTTTTTTCCTTCTCTTTCTTTTCCTTCCCTTTTTTTCTTTCCCCTTTTTTCTTTTCTTAATTGTTTTTTGTCTTTTCTTTCCTTTTCTTTCATATTTTATATTTAATTTCTTTCTTTTTTCTTACTTTTTTATTTTTGGGGCAGTTTTTCTCCCTCGATGCTTTCTTGTGTTCTCTTTTTTTTTTTTTTTTGGTGGTTTTCTGTCTACTTTTCTAAACTTTGTAACTTTCTATTTACTGCTTCATTGTGTCAATTTAATGCCAGAGTTTAGATTTTTCCTGGACTTGCACATGCGGTCCTGAAAGCGTGGCGTTCTACGGAGTGCTGTTCTCATCTTAGTGGCGTATCGGAGAACTTTGTAATCGTCTTTTCACTTCGCTAGGAAAATGACTTGTACTTGCAAATTGCTGTCTTTTTTCCCCTCGAAGGGTATTTTCCCATAATTCCCTTGAGATGCTTGTGAATAAGGCTGCCTTTCGGAAGACACAGACGAGAGCTTTTGGTAAATTCTACAATTCAGAGTAATGACTCACCAGGACAATACTGCTTGTACAAAACACCGCTGATTCCAGGAACATTGAGCACCTGCTCCACATTTACGCCAAACGGTTACCTACAGTAATCAAGATGTAATTAGGCGTTGATTAATGGAGGACATGGCAATAATAACAGTTACAGGGAATTTACAGGAGGTTCAGAATGTACAGTATTGAACTCGCCAGATTTGCCCTTTAAAACAAATTTAAAGGAGAAAAAAACACTGTCATTGAGAGCAATATTAATTAGGCTAATAACCATGTTGCACTGACACTGGAGACTCCTTCTGCTTGTACCCTCAGCTATGGGGTAGGCTGGTCTGGAGGAAGCGCTTTCTCATCATCTCCATGGTTCTCATGTTCCTCTTCAGCTCAAGCTTTCGTCATGAGAAGGGATTCGCTCCAACTTCTCCAAATCCATTTTCCTCTTACGTACCAATGACTACACATCCTTTTAAGTCAGTTTACACGCCGGGGGAGGGGGGGGTCGGTCCTCCTGTTAGGAGGAGATACAGTAGAGAGGACGTCCAGGAATGCAGGCACTGGAGAGGATCCTGGCCAGGGTCCAACGTCATTAGGAAGCTTGATGAGTCTGATGGTGATGAACGACGAGTTGAAGCTTTAATCGAGGCGGGGCGTGGAGTATGGAGAGAACGAGGGCCGGATAGGAATCCGGGTTCATGCAGTAGCCATGGAGACTGAGGATACGGGAAATAAAACAGTGTTTAGGTCGTTCTTTGATTAAATAATGGTCAAAGATCAAAGTTGACCTTCTGTGATTGCTTTGGGGCTGTGGTGTTATCATGAGCAGATAAAAGCCTTCATGCCCTTAAAGTACAGTCGTTTCTTGGAATTCATTAATGGAACAGTGTGAATATAATTTACATAAAACGTCACGCTGTGGTGGGACGGCACCCCTGGATTGTACTGTAGTAGAGGATTTGTAGTAGTGCAACTGAAGGCTTTCAGAATGGTGGAATAACGGCGCCATGTCTACTTTATTTTAGCAAAACCTGTTATAGATTTCCATTCACACCCTCACTTAATTTCTCCGGCTTTCCCACTGACCTTCACGCCTTCCCGTTTAGGACGTCCACCTCCAGTCCTCTCCTATAGATTATCTTATGTCATGCCGTCGTGGAAACCGAAGCTGGAGAGAAACGCACGAGCGACTAAACGCAAATTCACATTTAGCTTTAATAAGACTTGAAAAGTGCTACAGAAAACATACAGAAAACCCATAAAGCCCCGATTTTATGTTTTTTATTGTCTACCGAGGGAACAGGCCCAGATATCCCAGCAGTCATTAGTGCTGCAGGAAAAAAAAAGGATCAGATGTAAAGGAGAAGATGTAGAAAGAGTCAGAGGATGTAAAGCCGTGGATGTGGATGTGGATGTGGATGTGGAGAACCCGTGGGGGAAGAACAGTGCCGGTAGCTGATAGCTTCTGGAAATAATCTCACAGTTAGCCGAGCATGTTTACGGAGAGACGAGAAGAGGGAAAAAAAAAGAAGTCGTGTCTGATCCGCTGGGATCCGTCTGTGAAAACATCACATCGGAAAATTAACACTTTCATATAGAAGTGTGGTGCGTGCGAGAAAATGATTAATAGATGAATCAATTTATTTACCCAGAAATAGTCGAAGGAGATGGAAAAATTCTGTTTCTGTATCCGAGTCGATTCAGTTTCTGCAGGAGACATGATTCAGTTTCTGCAGGAGAGTTGATTCAGTTCATTCAAGTGAGATGATTCAGTTTCTACAATTGATTCAAATCAGTTCCTACAAAAGAGCCAATTCAGGTTTTGAGGGCGAGTCATTCCAGTTTCTGCAGATGATTTACCTCACAAAGTGATTTCACAAGGTGTCCACAAGCGAATTGATTCAGTATGCACAGGTGAGTTGATTCAGTGTCCACAAAGAAGTTCACTCAGTGTCCACAAACAAGATGAATCAGTGTCCACAGCTTGTTGATTGGGTGTCCACAAACAAATGTATTCAGTGTCCAGAGACAAGTTGATTCAGTATTCACAAGTGAGTTGGTTCATGTCCACAAACGAGTTGATTTGGTGTACACAGGCAAGTTGATTCGGTGTTCACAAGTGAGTTGATTCATCTCCACAAGCGAGTTGATTCATGTCCTCAAGCAAGTTGATTCATGTCCACAAGCAAGTTGATTTGGTGTCCACAAGCGAGTTGAGTCATGTCCACAAGCGAGTTGATTTGGTGTACACAGACGAGTTGGCTCATCTCCACAAGCGAGTTGATTCATCTCCACAAGCGAGTTGATTCATGTCCWCAAGCAAGTTGATTCATGTCCACAAGCAAGTTGATTTGGTGTCCACAAGCGAGTTGAGTCATGTCCACAAGCGAGTTGATTTGGTGTACACAGACGAGTTGGCTCATCTCCACAAGCGAGTTGATTCATGTCCACAAGCAAGTTGATTCATGTCCACAAGCGAGTTGATTCATGTCCACAAGCAAGTTGATTCGGTGTCCACAAGCGAGTTGATTCATGTCCACAAGCGAGTTGATTCATGTCCACAAGCGAATTGATTCATGTCCACAAGCAAGTTGATTCGGTGAACTGATTCAGAGTTTAGAGTTGGAGTTCACTCTGCAGCACACTGAAACTCTTTGCTCAGACTCTCGCTGTTCTCAGTTGCCGCACCGTGGCGAAGAACACAGCAGGGCTCTGTTTAAACAGAGTAATCACTGAATCTGTGAAATCTGCTGCTCTTGGTAATGGACTCACGGGTCCATTCGTAGAGTTTCTCAGAATTATATAGCGGGCGGAAACAAAGTGCTAATCCATGGACGCAAATGGACTCTTAATTTCTTTTCTATTTCTTTTATTAAAATGTTTTATTACATTTATGTCAAAAAGAAAAACTGCAGTGTAAGTGTAGGTATACATGTGATTGTTTTAGAAAATCATGAGAGAGAGAGAGAGAGAGAGAGAGAGAGAGAGAAAGCAATTACTGGAACAGGACTGAAGAGAAAAAGAAAGAAGAAAATACAAAAAAATAAGCAACTTTCTGAGTTTCATGGCGTTACGTTACCGAAAGTCGCCCATGTTAAAAAGACCTCGGAGGCATCCTGGGCGGTGAATTGTGACCGTTTATAATCTTTAATTTAAACCTTTGTTTGCGTGGAATTTAATTGCACACTCAGGAGCACGTCTTCAAAAATGTTCAGCTCCATCTGTTGAACTAAAATTTTTCAGTGAAGTGCGCGGAATGAAAATTTGAGATCACGTTTATTAAGTACATTTCAATTACACACACGCATGTATTAAAAAATGTACAGCGCCATCTGTGGAATTTTGAGATGAACTAAGGTTTTTTTTTTTTTTTCCAAGGTCAATTTTTGTTTTTTATGATATAATACATTATTTCCGCCTGTGATGGGTGTTTAAAATGTAACTCGTTACATTACTGCGTTATCGGGAAAAAAAAATTAAATTACAGTAACGCGCTACACAAAGTCGTTTTTTATCAAAATTTCAAATTAGCATATTTTCTCTTTCCATGGGCCGATTGCGATAAAACAAAGTCTATATGTTCCCTCGAGCTCGGCCAAATACACCTGCGAAAACCTCAATAAAATCCAGTCAGTAGTTTTTACATGATATGTGCACAAACAAACAAACAGACAAAAATTCCAAAAAACATCTTGATGTCTTCTATTTCTCGTCACATAAACCCCCAAATAATTTTTTCGCAAATAACTTCAAAGTACAGACTTTACAGGTTGATCAGATGTATAGATAAAGTTACAGTTGGTACACGCTAAACGATTTAAATTCAAAAATTTCAATTCTAATTTTACTTGTCACAGACACACACATACACAGTATGGTATGCAGTGAAACGCTTAAATAACCTAAAATAGAAAGATTTTACTACAATGAAAAAATGCCACAATAAATATAACATTTTCAATAAAATAAATAAATAAATAAATAAATAAATAAATAAATAAATAAAAACACATTGGCATCCTGTGTATATAAACCCTAAGCCTTGGTTATGGACACCGTGTGCAAGGAAGGTGTTAATAAATGATTACACTAGAGCTTTTAAATTAACCGGAACCAATAAACTACACCAGAACATCAGAAAAAAAAATTATAAAAAGTTTATTTTTAGTTTATAAAATAAAAAAAACAAACAAACAAATGGAACAAAGGCTTCACGTCTGCAGTGTTTGCTGTTATTCACGACCAGTGACTGTGAAGCGTCTCAGCCTGGACTCCTGAGGAGACTTTGCTTGGGAATGTGTGAAGAGATAAACGAGAGGAACGAGGGATGGATGTGCAGAGAGACGTTTATGTGACCGTGAGTTATATCCATCTGGAGTTTTATTTACTTTTATTTACGGGGAGCGATTTCAGCGCGGCCCCCTTCTCTCTGACTCGCGTTACTTATTCGTCTGTTCTTTCATGAACGAGGGGAAAAAGACACAGCAGGGAGAAAGACGAGTGTATTGTATTGTCTCTGTGATGCTGAAGACGTTAGAGTTAGAGCTGTTAGTGATACCAGACCCTCAGAATGAACACTGGAACAATAGAATGAGATTATGTAGATGTTCAGGCGGAGGGATCGCTCTTCAGACGCGCCCACTGATGAGAGGGGCTTTACTCTAATCACACACACACACACACACACACACACACACACACACACACACACACACACTGACACACTAGAAAACATCTATCTATCTATCTATCTATCTATCTATCTATCTATCTATCTATCTATCTATCTATCTATCTATCTATCTATCTATCTATCTATCTGTCTATCTATCTGTCTGTCTGTCTGTCTGTATATCTGTATATCTTTCCCACATATATTTACTGAGTAACAGAGCAACATTACAATGTGTGTTTGTTCATTGATATATTTTCTCCCTGTTCATGCTCACTGAGTATCAGAGCAGATTTTTTTTTTTTTTTTTTTTTTCACCTGTTGCCTCCACATGTCTGCTTCCTGTTTCTCAGCTATGTTCCCCAGACGTAAAAAAAACAAAAATAAAACTAAAAACACGCGGCTAAGACTATCGGCGTCTCTGCTGACACGCCCGCCGCGCACGTTTCGCCTGCATTTCATCAGGATTCTGTTGTTGCTTTCTGTAATTACTTAAATGCCATCAAGTCGAAATGCCATTCATGGATCATCTCACAATAATCTCATTTTTTTTTCTCCCCCTCGTGTTGTTTTTTTCTTTTCACTGAAATTAATTTCAGCCTCGGGCAAGCCTTCAGAGCGACTCTCGCGTACCTCCGTCCCACGTGGCGATTTCAAGGAAATGATGGCAGGATGGAGGGGAAGTGTGGAGGAGAGGAATAATGTCAGTGTGGGGAGGCACCGTGTACGGGAAATGCAGCATTGACTAACACACATAATTAGTACAGATGTAAATTAGGGATGAATATTATAAATGCAGATTTATAAAATAAACGATTTTACTAAATTAACATGAATGTATTGACCTGCTGTAGCTGGACTTGACCAATTTGCCAAAATAAATGAATTTAATGAAATTGTATTTATTCCTGTTGAACGACATACAAATTCAAGTTCTTAAACTGAAGTTACGTATTCTGAGACGCATCTTCCCATAGGAAATAATGTAAATGCAGATAATCCGTTCCAGCTACGCAAAAATATTACCCGTATTACCAATTTCCAACACTACAATCATATTTTTGCAAATAAAAACAATCAAAACATTTAGAAAAGACGTATTAATTAAGTAAAATATGAAATAAATAGACATTAAACCTCACATGACCTTAATTTATGATTCCTCTTATCACCGACTGCTTTAAAAACCAACCTGAAAGCGGCTCCCTTTTCTTCTTGCTACCGTCCTTCATAACACTCTCGGGACCCCATGATGCTGTGTCTTCACTAAACCTTGCACTAAATGCAAAAATACACATGAAAAAACAGAAAAACTCCCTTCACTTTTGAATGTCTCTCAGATGTATTCCGGGAGTTCGTCCGTATGGCGAAATTTTAGTTCTTAAGCCGAAAATTTGTGTGGCGAGACATTTGTTTGCCGAGCTTTGTTTAAAAAAAAACAAGGCAGAATAAATGTTTCTCTGAATTAAGCGAATCTTTTTTTAAACATGTTTAAACCATAAAACATTTAAATGATTTAAATATCATTTTAAATGAGGAAAAAAAAAATGATGTTTTATTTGTGTTTAAACATTTTTGATTTTTCGTACATCATACTAAATACAGTACAAACATGTTCATTTGGTCACCGTTTGCAGAAACTTTATGTTTAGAGAAGATGCTATAAACGACTAATTTCAACCTCGATAGTTTTAGCACTTAATCAGGTGAAAAAAAAAACACTGTGTCAGTGTCAGTCTCAATATCTGAAGAAAAAACATTTATTTAGAGAAAATAAGCATTTTTATATTTATTTTTGCCATTTTTATGTTTAAATAAATGTGGCTTCAACTTTTGGGAAAATTTGTCATTTCATTGAACCTGATTAGCAATTTAAACATGACAACGATAAAAAAAAAAGAGTAAAAAAAATTGAATTTCCAGCTATTTTACCGCTATTTTAAAGGTTTACAATTTGACGATTTAATGACATTTTAGGAACGGTCACTGTTAAAATTTTTTAGAAATTTATTTCATTTGCATTGTTTAAACTTAAACTATTCATATAAAAAAAAAAAAATCAAAAAGCAATAAAGAAACTAGAAATGACCAGACAAGTTGGAATAAAAGTTATGGCGCCCTGTAACAGGATGAAGAAGTAGAAGCGATTCGCTGCGGTGGCTGAGCTGCTTTATTGGTGACGTTCCTTTTTAAGGAGCTGATGTGCTGTGAATGCGCTCAGTAATCGCTGCCTATGAAGTAAATTTATGTACATTTTTCACAATATCGAGGAAATGTTAATACTATTTTTTGGCAATGTGCTCATTATCTGGAATCTGATTCTTTTCTGCGTAATAGTTGGTAAATCGTGTACAGTCTCAACAAACCATAGAAAGGGTTAAGTGTGTTCCGGATCCGGAGCCCGGCGTAGTGAAGCGCAGTAGCTGTAGGACCTGATGGACTGCGGCCGTTTCCGCACACATGTCCTGAGCTCCTCTGCCTCTCAGGTGTACATCAGCCCGAGTCAGTGATGTGATGGATGACGTGTCCTCGGCTGACCCCAGCTCCCCGCTCCGTGTCCTGCTAGCTAGGTCACTAGCTCCAGGAGCGTCTGGGAGAGGCGCGCTGCGGGGAGTCACCGAGACATTAATCATCAGCGTGTCTGACTTCTGGAGAATATCTGGGTTATGATTTTTCTTTTCAGTTTTTTTTTTTTTTCATAAATATACTTAATTTGTACAGGATGGCGTTTACACCTAAATATTTTCTTCACTTCGGCAGGTATGCGTTAATTCCTTTTACAGAACAATCCGATTGGTTAAAAGGTTCTGATAGATTTTTCAGAGAAACAGGTTTATGTTCTAGAATAACTTCCCTCGTACAGCAGACGCTCCACGTAAACAAACTGTATGGCTGTACGCAAATATGTGTTTAACATGTGAGAAGATGCTTTAAACGACTCCAGTGTCAGTGCTTTGTAATAATAAGAGATAAAGCTAACGTAACTTTTTGGACATATGAAATCTTTTTTTTTTTTTTCATTTTTATATAATCACCTTCCATTTTTTACATTATTGCTTACAGTATTTCTGATCCTTCTTTCATTTTTTGTTTTTCTTCAACTTTATTCCTATACGTTATGCGTGGTTTTTATTTCTTGTTGATTCCATTAACCTACTTAGAATTTTCTTTCTTACTCTACTTAAGTCCATATTTCCCTTACTTTACTTGAGTAGTTTTAGTGGTTGATATTTTGACTTTTGCTCTACTACATCCTTCACTTTCTACTTCGCTACATTTGTGCATGGTGCTGCGTCCTTCAACTGCTCCGGCCAAGGGTGTCGCCACAGCTGGCTCAGGATTTTACGCACCCGTCCTAACGACTTGGGACCGGCACTGCATCCATGTGGGAGTCGAACCAAAGGCCTTCCGCAGGGGAGGCGAGAAATCCATCACTCATTACATAACGAGAGTGCCTTGTAGTATTTGAAGCTGTTGTGTCGCCACCTGCTGGCTGTTAAGTATATCTGCATGATTTGTCTTCCCTCTGTGAAACGCCTCATCATGTAGCAGGTGTTTGAAATCAGAAGTGGAGAGAGCGCTGCGGACTCTTTAAGGCTATTGTAAGGTAACACTTTTGATACTTAAGTAAATTTAAAGATGCCTCCTTTTTTTTTTAACTTTTACTCCAGTATACATTTAAATGGAAGACTTTTACTGGAGTAATATTTCACCTAGAAGATCTCTACTTTTACTTAGTAGGATTTGTCGACTTTCCCCATCTCTACCTTTAACTAACCAACTTTAAGAGAGAATCTTAAGATCTTGAGTTTATTAAACATCTTGAAACAAACATACACAAACCGAGATTGCTAATGCTATTGCTAACATGCGGAAAAAAAAAAAACAAAAGCGGGACGAAGGCCGAGGGAAAACCTGGAACTGAACAATAAAAAAGTCAGATTCATGTTTAATCATGCTGTAAATACAAACGCCACGTCATTATGTACATGCGACGCAGTTGCCGTGACTGATGGGAAGTTTAGCGGGGTAGTTGTAGCTACAGGATAACATACGGGAGAACTCGTTTCATCAATGATTCAGTGGAACTGTAAAGTGATAACGGGGGGGGGGGGGGGGGGGGGGGGCAGGGTGCCGCATTATAAAAGGAAGCGTTGTTATTGGAAAAGGATCATCTCCAGTAATTCGCTATCATCGTATTATCCAGTCGCTGATTGTTTTCCTATAACGGCATGACACGGAGTGATTTTATTTCATCCCAGGCTTCGATTGATGCAGGAAGAGCAGACTCGAATGAAAGAGAGACATTTAAAAACCTTGAAACCCTGACTGGAGGGCTTGAGCATTCATTTGTGAGCAATAATACAGCAAGCTACAGTATGTTTACGATAAAAAAAACAAACAAACAAATAAATAAACCCATAAAATAAAATAAAAATAGCCAACCTTTGAGTTGTGAGTGGTGTTCTAAGATTAATAACACTCGCTGTATTCATGTAGTAAGCAGGAAGATACACAAGATGTTATATAAAGCAACACCGCTCATGATTTATACAACAGCGAAATGCCTATGAACACACACACACACACACACACACACACACGTCTCTAACCGTGTGCGCTGCTACACTGTGGATTCTGATGTGGAAATCACAGGTCCACGTTAATGTGCTTGTTCTAATACGTCGCGGTTTCTATAGCAACAGCTCGCTCTCATTTAACTACAACTGGATGAAACAGCCTGCTGTATTGTTCTGTAGATATACTGTATATTATAAATACATTTTTTTTTGTTATATCATTCCTTACTTAAGCGCCGATCCAGCGCTCCTCTAAATCATCGCTGACTCTCATTACCTTCCACATGATCAGCCTCGTTTATCTGCTAGATGGCCTGTAGGTCAGTGTTACAAGGTCAGAAGCCACTGTATTCAGCCTGCTCGGAAATTCAAGGCCAGATGTTGCCCTTTGACCCCAGCAGTGAATCAGTGTTGACCTGACAGGGTCTGATGATGTCAGGGTTAGAGATCGGACCCTGGTGTGTCTCTATCGAAGGTTCTCTCGCAGTCCAAAGACATGCAGATTAGGCTAATTTTATGTCCGCAGTGTGTGTGTGTGTGTGTGTGTGTGTGTGTGTGTGTGTGTGTGTGTGTGTGCGATGACCCTGAGGTGGGAATCGACCCCAGACCATGCAGGTGCAAGGCTAACCACAACGCTCCTGTGCCGCTTATTCGATATTAGACTATATAGGCTGTGTATTGAATGTAGCATTCCTGTTAAGATGTGATGTATACATTTAGTTCAGTCTGGTCCTCAGTGTATCACATACAAGCATTTCCATAATTACCAACATTACACATATACTGTAATAAACAAAGAACATCTGATTTTAGGACATGTTTGTTTGTTTGTTTGTTTTTTGTTTAGAGCATCACTGAATTTTAAAAGAAGAAGAATTTCATACACAGAAAAGCCAAATGTGTGAATTATCTAACACTTCCCTGTTATTATTATTATTATTATTCATATAGTTGAACTTTTTCCAGTGCTACTTTAGATACTGTCGGTCCCTGTAGATCCGAGGTCAGGAGGGTAGAGCTGCAGGGAGTGTGAGAGATGTAATGCAGGAGTGAGAAGAGGCCTGAGTGAGTTTATGTTCGATTCACGAGAACGCTGATACAGTACAGAGCAGTGAGGGGTAACGCTACACTCGTCCATCGCTCTGGCCGCATTCTCACTCATCACTGGATATCTCTCTCTCACGCACACATATACACACACATATACACACACATATACAGTACACACACCTTCTCTCTATCTCTCTCTATATATATCACTTCCTCTCTCTTCTACTGCAGCCAAGAAGTGCAAAAAAAAACAAAAAAAAAACGAAAAAAGAACAAATTCAAAACCGAAAACTAAATAAATTCAAAACCAAAATAACAAAACCAGAAAAAAAAAAAATCAAAAGCGAAAACAAAATAACAAAACCAAATTAACAAATTCAAAAACGAAATAACAAAACCGAAAACAAAAATAAATTCAAAACTAAAGTAACAAAAACGAAATAACAAAACCGAAAACAAAATAAATTCAAAACTGAAAACAAAATAAATTCAAAAAAACAAAAAACAAAACCAAATTAACAAAACCGAAAATAACATAACAAAACCGAAAACAAAAATACATTCAAAACTAAAGTAACAAAAACGAAATAAAACCGACAACAAAATAACAAAACTGAAAATAACATGAAAAAACAAAAAACAAAGTAAAATCAAAACCAAAATAATAAAACCGAAAACAAAATAAATTCAAAACTAAAGTAACTAAAACAAAATAACAAAACCGACAATAAAATAACAAAAAAAAGTTGCTTTGCACTGCTCGGACTCTGTACTCTCCTCTCTATCACTGCATTCTCACTCTACACTATATCACCTCTCTCTCTCTCTCTCTCTCTCTCTCTCTCTCTCTCTCTCTGTCTACCGCTGTATCCCCACTTATCACTCTACTTCCACCTGTCTCTCTGTTTCTTCCTCTCATACCTCTTTCTTTCTGTCTCTACTCTCATCTCTATCTCTCTCATTCTGTCTGTCTTTCTCTCTGTCGCCTACATCTCCATATCTGTCTCTTCCACTTTCTCTTTTCCCTTTTCTTTTTCTCTCTGTGTCATGTTGTACTTCTCTCTCTCTCTCTCTCTCTCTCTCTCTCTCTCCATGTCTCTTTACCTTTCTTTCTGAGTATCACCACCTAAGTGTCTGCCTGTCTCCTTTTCTCATGCTCTTTCTCTCTCTTTGACTGACTCTATCATTAGTTCTTGCTCTCCCATATAGGGATACGTTTATTCACTGATGAAGTGTAGAAAGTAGGTTATGTGTAGTGTTCTCCTCTCCTCTACTCTCTCTCTCTCTCTCTCTTTCTGTGTTTTTGTGTCTGCTTTGATAAAGAGGTGTGTCAGGTAGACAGTGGGACTGGAGCAGAACGCTGCTTACTTTAACACTTAAACAGATATGAATGATGTGACACAGAATAACTCCGCTCCTGCCGCTGCTCCGCTTCTCCGAGGTGAAGTTATATATTTATATCTGCATAAAGATATACACCACTGTACAAATTCACAGCCAGAGATAGAAGCCAGGCGCGACGTAATAAGGCTGATTTCATGCTGTACAGTCTCATTTTTTTCCCTCAACTACCTGAGCATGTAATGGTAGAGGAAAAACATCTACAGTACAGAGCTGGTCGTTTGTAATGATTTACAAATAAGCCCATGTGTAAGTAGAAATATCACTGCAGAAATATTTTCAAATTTAGTTCAGTTTCTTACAATTTTTAAAACAATCATACACAGTATGATCTACAGTGAAATGCTTGGTCTGGGGTTATTTCGCCTCTGGTGGAGCAGATGAGCAAGGTCAATAAAGGTTTGGTGCTGGCCATGGTGCTGAATGTGAGCCACAAGCAGTTTGCATAAAGCAGTGTCCGCGTCTGCCGTGAGGTGGGATATAAACAGTGCTGACTGTTCCTGACGTGAAATTCTCAGAGAAGGTGGAAGGGATGACATTTGATGGTCAGGAGCTCCTCTTGTCTTTTCCGATCCCATTGTACCGTCCATACGGTAAATTGAGAGAACCCGGCCGGTTGGATGGTGTGGTCCTGCATCTCCGGGTTCAGCCATGTCTTGTTGAAGCAGAGGAGTTTGCTGTCCTGAATGTCCTGATGTCCCTCTGGAACTTAACCCTGGCCCTGAGGTCATCAAGTTTGCCCTCATCCTGTTCCTGTCGCCAACTTCTGGTCGTTTTTTCTTCTTCAGGATCTCACTCGGCCAGCATTGAAATAAGAAGTGTTTCTGTCATACCCTGGTTTCTGGTTTTTACAATTGGCTTTAATCTTCAAAATCAGACAGATGACACCGTGGGCAGGTCAACAAGCATAGTAAGAATCCCGGATTAAGTGCTTGTTCAAAGACTTAGTGAGCAACTATCCCATATCTAGAGTTACACCAGTCTTTAAGCTACCAGATACTAGCTAAGAGTGGTAAAAATGCTGCTTCCTAAAATATTAGTAGTTCTTTGGAAAACCTTTCCCGCTCGTACTCTGGGTCTCCAGTAGGGATGGCAATCCACAGGGACTATCTGGTGCGATGTCATGATACCCAGGTGTCGATTTGAGTTCCTGTATGTACAATACTGTATCCTACCACACAGTGTGCCAATGTGTGAATAGTTTAGAGTGCACCACCTGTAGGATTATACAGGAACTGCAACATTTTACCACCTCAAATGCAAACACATATAAATAAAAACATAATTTTAAGTTCTTTTCGCTGTTATCAGGCGAGTTTGTACAACCCAGGGGGAAGGTTTTAACAAGATTGATTCTCCTTAATGAACATAGGCTCATAGGCTCCGGTCCGGCACTGTGAATGAATAAATAAATAAATACATACATACATATATACATCTTACACTAAGTCTCTGGCTCGGCTCTTAAGTGCCCGTCTACTGTACGTGTAAGGCTTTCAGATCTGCTCCTGTGATCTGAAAGTGTAAATTATTTCTGATGAGCTGATCTATTTTTTTTTTTCTTCCTTCACAATGACTCAGACGTCCAGAGCCCACGCTCAGCTTGCTCTGCTCCAACCGCTCGGTCGCACCGTTTCATGATTTTGCCCGTCGTGTAAACCGTGGCTGTGTGGAGGCGGTGGACCGAGCATGGGGAGGGTGAGGAAAAAATCTCTGGAAAAGATGAAATAAAAAAAGAAAGGATGATGACAGTTTGTTTACTTACAGTATGAAACAAACTATGAGATTATCGTTAATTATATTAGTTACAATACTAAGCTCTTTCAAGTTCGAAAGTGTAATTTATTTATTTTTGTTTGGTCAGTTTGTGGCTTTCTTTTACTAATTAACTATTTAAGGAAATTGTGTCGCAATTAAAATACTCTTCCACACTATTTCACAGTCCTGGAACATATGCCTCGCGCCATCAGTGAAGAAAAACTCCAGAGATGTGATATAACCTGGTCATTCAGTGCATTCAGGTCGTCACCTGACTTCACTTCAGCCGTAGACCTGAGCAACTGAAGCAACCCCAGATCATAACACTGGCTCCAGATGCTTGTACAGTGGACACTATGCATGATCACTTCATGCGCTTCCCTTCTATTCCTGACACGCCCATCACTCTGGAACAGCCTCAATCTGGACTCATCAGGTCACATGACCTTTTGACCACATGACCTCTTTATGCTTGCTAGCAAAGTGAAGCCATTTTTCCACATGCGTCTCACTAACAACTGCTTATCTTATGGACAAACTGCTGTTTAGTCCCAATCAGTGCGAGAAATACTTTTACTTTCATGCTTTTCTACTGGTCTGATTTTTAAAAGACCAATCGTAAAAAACAGTTTAAGCGATCTTCTTTAAAAATAAATAAATAAAATAAATTCCAACCACATGTTTTTCCATGAAGTTGAGGGTTCAGCACTATTCTAATTTTAATAATGTGTTGGATAGTTCGTAACACAATTCCAATCATTTCAGCTTTATATCCCTAGTTGTTTTCTTTGCAGGATAATTTGACTCTTCTAAAGTTTCAACTTTAGTTTTTTGGCCAAATATGTTACCTTATTTGCTTAACTCTATGAAATGTCTAGAAATTTGTTCTTATTTAAGTTCTACAGTTGTGACTATCATTTCTTTTTCACATTTGATTTTTATTTCTTGAAACGGGCAAAACAATAAGAACACACTTTACTACACAAAAGAGTTTATTAGCATTACCTCTATTCATTTATATACTGTAATAACCTCGTCATTAAAAATAAATAATATGCACTTTGGTTGTGTCAGGGATAACCTCTAGAGGGCGCCAAAGCGCCCTGTGTTTTTGTGTTGTGTAGTTCTTTTTTTTAGTTTCAATGTTAGACTTCATTTCCCGGTTGGCAACTCGGTCAGGTCACGTGGGCGCGCACCTGATCCGAGTTGATAATTAGTTCCATTATATAAGTTGTGTTTGAGTTATAGTTTTTGTCTTGTATTTGTTACAGTAAGTTAAAAGGTGGATGTCTCTCGTTTGTTTATCCGTGTTTTTGTTGCGTGTATTATTAAAGTGTTTTGTTTCATTTATTTCCCTGTTTTGTGTTTATGTTTAAAAATAAAATAATCGTTTCCCTGAACCATCTGGATCCTCCTGCATTTATGCCTCGAACAACCCCGGAACGT
>QMIH01001532.1:93703-134451 GCA_003987875.1 Clarias batrachus | reverse complement strand
TGTCAGGGATAACCTCTAGAGGGCGCCAAAGCGCCCTGTGTTTTTGTGTTGTGTAGTTCTTTTTTTTAGTTTCAATGTTAGACTTCATTTCCCGGTTGGCAACTCGGTCAGGTCACGTGGGCGCGCACCTGATCCGAGTTGATAATTAGTTCCATTATATAAGTTGTGTTTGAGTTATAGTTTTTGTCTTGTATTTGTTACAGTAAGTTAAAAGGTGGATGTCTCTCGTTTGTTTATCCGTGTTTTTGTTGCGTGTATTATTAAAGTGTTTTGTTTCATTTATTTCCCTGTTTTGTGTTTATGTTTAAAAATAAAATAATCGTTTCCCTGAACCATCTGGATCCTCCTGCATTTATGCCTCGAACAACCCCGGAACGTGACAGGTTGGAAATGAAATAATAATAATTTTCTAATATAGTGTATGCCAAATGGATGCGAATATTTATAAATATCTTTATTGTTAAAACAAATGAAAGAAGCTGAAAAGAAAATTCTGTTGTGTTTCTTAAAACAATGAAATCAATCATTCACGAGGACAAACCAGGAAAGTTTTAAATTTCACGAAACATTTCATATTATTATTATTATTATTATTATTGTTGTTGTTGTTGTTGCTTTTTTGTAAACAACTGACTAACATAAAAGTTAGTCAGACTTTTAATAAAGGCTTTTATTAGAACTTATTTCTATTATTTATGAATCAATTTCAAGTTTTATACTATTAATTAAACGTTTAAACTTATAACTAGTTTGCTTTCTCTAAAAAAAGGTCTTATTTATGTTCACAGCTTTTTTACATCATTATCAATTATCATTAATAATGTTATTCATTTCTTTGTTTTATTTGTTTGTTTAGCAATAAGCAAATGCTGAAAAATGAACACTTTTTTCTTTGTGTGGCATTTAACTTTTATTTATTTATTTTTGTAAACTAAATAACAATTATGCGAAACATTATGCAATAAATGAAGCGTTTATTTTGAATATTCTCAATGCATTAAGCTGTGGGCCAGTTTGGGCCAATTAGTCTTGGTATTTCTCATGTTTAAGAACTTATGTTTAAAGAAGAGAGGAAAAGAAGTTTCCACCAGACACACAGTTTTTATTTTTTTGCCCCCAGCCCAGCCTCCCCCCCCCAAACCCCATACCCCCACCCCCCCTCCCCTCCCCTGCACTTCAAACTGCTGCGGACGGCATATTTAAATTTCAGCGCAATAAAACAATATCACTACTATCAATATGTTAATTCTTTTAGGCAGACTGTAGCGAACATAAAAACCTCTATTTTGGGGCAAACTTTAAGCCAGTAAAATCACGAGGGCCTGGAGTCTGCGTTCTGCTCTTAATGGGGCTATTAATCCGCACAGCCGGTTGTAACCCAGGCCTTGGAGCTCGCCGTGAAGGTCAGCGTTCTCTTTCCTCAGCGTATAGAACGTCGAGCTCGGGATCGTAAGCCACCGTGTCGAAACCTCTCGACGCTCTCCTCCGCTACGCACCGCTCGCCGCCTTCACCTCACGCCTCATCGCGCTTCACGCCAGGTTGTATTTGACAGGCGATGAGTGCGAAGCCTGAGAGATGGTTTTAATCTGATTTTATAATAGGGATTTTAGGACGAAGCGATGTGCCGAAGATAAAACCTACTTTGACTAACAGTCTACAAAAGCTTTTTCGGGGAACATTAAGGAAAATTTATAGAGATGTTTCCATAACTCTGTAAAGGCATATACTGTATTTACACGTCTCACCTTTTCTGTCTCTCCTCCTCCAGAATAAGATCATCCTGGACCCGCTGACGTTCAGCGAGGCTCGGTTCAGACCTTCTCTGGAGGAACGTCTGGAGAGCATCATCAGCGGCGCCGCCCTCATGGCCGACTCGTCGTGCACGCGCGATGACCGCCGCGAGCGCATCGTGGCCGAGTGCAACGCGGTGCGTCAGGCGCTTCAAGACCTGCTCAGCGAGTACATGAACAATGTGAGTACGATTTTTTTAAATTGAAAATCGACCGGTTGTAGAAAAATGAAGGGCTCTTTACTGTGTGTAAAAACATGCAAAAAAAAAAACACAGGACAAGAAAACCTTTTACTCTTCCTATTTTCTATTTCTTAATTCCTGTTCTTGAGACACTTTCATTCCGTTTGAACCAACAGTAGGTATTTTTTATTTACGCTAGAAATGTTTTGACAGCTTTGTACGTGTGTGTGTTAGCAGAGTTCGATATACAGTAAATATCGCCAACAATGACATCATAATTGTTGTTTTAACGATGTGCCAGCTGACATTATCGAGTCTGTCACTCACTTAGGAAAAAACAATCAATAACACGAGTCGCGAGTCCATGTAGTGACTGCCACGCTGTCGGGTAGGAAGGACTGCTGTGTGGACACGTGGAGAGCGCCAGCGGTGTTCTGGTCATCTTGAGTTATGGTGTGTCACACACTTACCAAAGTAGCTGCTTAGGGAATGCATTTTTGTTAAAAAGTTACAAATGAGAGAACAAATAACACCCAGAGACATGACACAGACGCCACCGAGCTTGTGCTATACAGTACCAGGGACCCCAGGGAACCTGTACCAGTTCCTGCAAGAACAGTATTACAGTATGTCAAGCGCATTTGCCATCAAAAACCCATCAAGCACCATGATCAAATTGGCTCTCATGAAGCCCTTCCCAAGAAAAAGACCAAAATTTAGCTTTGCTTCGGAGGAGAAGTTCGTTTAGAGTCACCAGCCTCAGAAATCACCAATTAACCTCAACCAGCACCTCAGATTATGAAGCTTTACAGAGCATAATTAGAAGATACACCTCAATATCAACTGTTCAAGTTGTAGAAAGAAATAAAAAACAGGACCGACCGTGGAGTTACAGTCGAAGGGGTGTCCAGACATTTGACTCCTAGATGTGGATCAATCCTCATACATGGATGTACAGTAGTTTGGCTTTGAAAAGGCGAATGTTTGCTGAAAAGACTACAATCTACTAACAGTCGTTGAACTGGCGTGATAAACAACTTGTTTCACCAACTGGCCGCCGAACAGACGATAAATAATGTGAAACGCTTCAGGACTCAGCGGTCCGTGACTGGTCCAATCAGGCCGAAATAGCAGCACTAAGAATACACTCGGCAAACTTTAGCGGAACCATTCTTCAAAACAACAAGAAAATCAAGCACAATAAACAAGGTGACGTTACGAGAGAGATGGTTTCAAAAATCCAAGACCCACACTGCCTGGCTGAAATTTTTATCTTTTTTTTTTTTCATCTCGTTCAGTCGAACAGGTCTGCCTGGACTGTATGATTCACATCGCCAAACCGTGGCACATAAACTCAAATGGAGAAAAGGAAATGTTGCGGCATGGAACCGGGAGACCGGGGTTTTTATCACACAACTTGAGATAGATGTGAATACCAGGTACAGCAGACTTCAAGCTGCTGAGAACCTGTTTCCCCTGTGCATGCTTGTAACTGCTTGTACTTATGGTTTTCCCCCCCCTGAAAATTGTGGACTGTGTGAGAACAGTGTCATTTGTTCTTTTTTACCAAAGCCATTTTTTTTCCTGGAGTGTCTCGAGTACAATATTTGACAGAATCCGAAGTCAAGTGCACATTTTTTTTTTTTTTTGCACAGAACTTGAAGGGAGCGATTTGTATACAAGTGCAATTTTTTGTTGTTGTTCTAGTGCAGTTTTTCTTTACAGAACTTTAAATGGTATATACTGTAGATGGTGACGGATTCTGTACCACCTGTGTTTTGGTTCACCTTACAGCAGGGCAGCTTAATGTTCAAATCCAGATTCTAATGTTCATGTCTTGTAGTGCGCTATGGTTCCGCACCCCCAGGGTCGAGGGTTCGAGTCTCGCCTCGGGTCTGTGCGAGTGGGTGGGTCGAAAGACATGCAGATTAGGCTAACTGCCGTTCCCAAATCGCATGTAGTGTGTGAACGAGTGAGTGTGTGCCGTGCGATGGATTGTCCAGGATGTACCCCAACCCGTGCCTGAAGTCTCCTGTGATAGGCTGCAGAACTCCCACAGTCATGTACACGATCAGCTCTACAGGGTCAAAGAATGGTTGGTGATATTAACGTCCTGTTTGTGGCACACTAGTGGCACACATCACAATGGGCAGCACATTGAACACATTTTATAAATGGTCAGAAACTTGTAAATAACTCATGAAAGAATAAAGTTGGGTTAAAACCAAGCACACCATTGTTTTTCTTGTGAAATTCCCAATAAGTTTGATGTGTCACATGACCCTCTTCCTATTGAAAAAAACAAAAGTTGGATCCAAGATGGCCGACTTCCAAACGGCCACCATGGTCACCACCCATCTTGAAAAGTTTGCCCCCTCACATATACTAATGTGCCACAAACAGGACGTTAATATCACCAACCATTCCCATTTTATTAAGGTGTATCCATATAAATGGCCAACCCTGTATAAATAATGAATGTTTAAAATGGTTCTAATTTGTTTTGTTGCTGCTTGTGCAAATGTTTACAAAGGAAATCGCTGAAACGTGAACATTGCTGAACATTAAGCATGTCGTGAGAAATCAAAACTTTTAAATAGACACAAAAGAAATGCCCAGACATCCCTGTCTCCAGCAGCTTCCTCCAGCATCTCGCAGGTTAGCCGAGCGCTAGAACCCGACCAGCGAGTCCTGGGTGATCCACCCATCTGACTGTGTCTGGTACACCCTCACTGGAGGGTCATCGACCTGGGCCATCCTTATCAGGTGTCCGAACAAGCAGTATAGATAGTGGTATAGATAACAGGTGTGTTTTTTTGTTGTTGTTTTTTTCAGAAATGCAAGTTTAAACAGGCTGAATATGGGTGGGAAATGCCGTATAATGTCCAGAAGGACTTATTTTTTTTACCCAATTTGTTTTGGTATTTGTGTTCTGATTGGCTGGGAAAATACACTTCCACAAAGGTGTGCTCAGGGGCGGTTCATTTAAAGCTATAGACACTGAAACAGCATGTATGGAAAAGGAGTGGAAAAAGAAAGAAAGAAAGAAACCCAAGCCAGAGTGCAGGATCAGTGGTGGGTCCATGTTCCTCTTGAACACAAAATGTATTATTATTATTATTTATTTATTTTTTTTTACATTTTTGTATTCATTCACTTATTAATCCCGATGCAGATATATCACGCACACACATGGCTTCATATTGAAATCGAACCCGACATACAGTCTAGTTTCATCAAGTGTTGGTGATAGCGGCTGAACGTAATGTGAATATAATGAATGGGAGGTCTATCAGGTTAGAATTTAAATCATGTATCAACCTGCAGTTATTTTTATTCTCCATTCAGCTGGTCAGTAATTTCTAGGAAATGCATTGCTGTGTTATTGCTTTTTCATGTTATTATTATTATTAAACCAAAACTTAGCTGCATTTTGGATACAAGTGATATGAACAAGTGATAGCATAAATATCCAGTACTGTGCAAAACGTCTCTTTTTTATGGATTGTACAAATGTTGTTATACTGTACATTTTTTTATTTCATGACCTCATTAATAAGTCAGTAAAAAAAAAAATATTCCTGGAGAAAATAAATAAATAAATAAATAAATAAATAATCTCATTGGGATAAATCTTTAAGCCAGAAAGGACAGAAGCATATTATGTTAAAGAGCAGCTTTTTAAATATATATATATATATATATATATATATATATATATATATATATATAAAACTACACACACACTCTGTACCTGATATATTTTCAACCTTTCTTTATGAATGACTTTATTTATATATTTTATTTGTATGTGTCTAAGAGTTTTGCAGAGTACTGTAGGTGATTAAAAGTGTATGTTTTTTTTTTTTTTTTAAAGTTTGCACGTTTAGTGTTATGAGACTAATAGACAGAATTTTACCCAGTATATACAGTAATTATGTATAGTCATAGATATACAGTAGTATCATTTTGTAACATTATGTGGAAGGAGTCACTAGTGCCAGTGCTTTATAACAGTATCAGGTTTCACTCAAAACTCATCTCAAATATTCAGGATAAATAATTTGACTCTTTTTTTTTTTTCTTCTACTTTTTGTGATTCCACGTTAACATGATTTGGGATTTTGTGCTGTGATTTTGTACATTTTTATAAAGAAATTGAGTTGCATTGTACACAAAGGCAAAGCAAAGTTAGTAATCCAGCGAGCAGGATGCGAAAGTGGTCACGTTTCTTTTGTAGGAATTTTTGTAGTATTGGGTCTGATTTTGTTTTTTCTTAATGTTATACGTAGAATACAGAAAATGTAGTGTGCCAAAGAAGCCACTTCTGAAGATTATGCAACATGGATGTGACCGATTTTGCTTCCCTAAAAATTTCAAGCCGTTCATATGTGCCCCAAAAATGCACACTTTACTGTCTCACTACAAACAATAATGATTTAAAATGCAAATTATTCATATTCCTTAATGAGCATTGATACTAAAATTGTTGCTTAAATTAAAACATTCCATGCAAAACGCTAAGCAAAAAATCTGTAGTGTCCGTAACCATGTCAAATTTGTTTCTGATATAAATCTAATTGTGTTTGCATATTTACAAAAAAAAAAAAAGAAAAAAGGATGAAGCATGGATCTGGAGATAAGAAGAAGCATTAAGCGTTATGAAAAGTGGTGTTATACAGTATGACCACTTTGTTCACCTAGGTGAGAGACTTTTTAGCACTGATACCATGTGAGTGTCAGAATCCAAATCACACACATTATAACTAAAAGACTATTTTTGAAAGGCATTATTTTTTTTACTACTATCATGAATCCTTGTGTAATTCCTGTTTAGCATTACATAGACCGTGAGCAGATTTTCTATCGTCGACCCAGTTTGTAGCAGGAAGAGACTTTGGCACGAGACGGTGTGATGATCCGAGCTCTCGGTCCACGACGGGGGACTTTTAATGCTTCTGATTAAATTAGCCTCTCTGTGGAATCGGGAAACACGGCATCGGCGCTAAAGGTGAACGTTACATCTGCTCCCCACTTAGCGGCTCTTGTAGACGTCTTTCTGCGTAGCCGAGGACGTTGTCTCTAACGACCCCGTGCCTTTAATAAAGCTCTCTCCTCTCTCCTCTCTCATAAGCAGTCCGGCACTCTGGTTCTCTGGATTCTGCCGCGTGTTATAAATCTGCGCGAGGTTTTTTTACATTTTTTTGTCCATAGGGAATCGTGCCAGAACCCGAAGTACGTGCCGGTCTCCTCCGCTCAGTCAAAACAAAATCAACAAATCAAACGGTGCTCTTTCGGCTTCCCGAATACCCTCAGGCGTTCAGACGAGAGCCTTAGACATGGAAGAGAGGACACACTATTGATTGATAACACCACTCCAGACGAACACAGCTGCTCGGATCGCATTATTAGTTGGTACATTTGGCTTCTTTTTATTAACATTTATATGAAAATTCTGGCTGTAATCATTAGACTCACATCTGCGCGGATAACCTTTGGCTGGCTAATATTTGTAAAGGTACAGTAATAGTACACAATGGATGAACAAAGTTATTTTAATGACTTTCATTACTTTGTATAATTAACTTACCATCGCGCGCATAAAAAAAAAAAAAAAGTGTGATTCACAATATCTGCACATCAGTCACTTTTGAAACAGATTTGTTTTTTTCTCTTTCCTTTAGCGGTGACTCCTTTTCACGTCCTTGATAAATCCGGATCAGATTACTGCTTAATTGAACATTAAATAAATATGCTAATGTTTGCTGAGAAAGTAAACCTATTAGCACAAACATATGCACCAATTCGGTAAATTTATTTAAAAAAGAAAAAAAGAAAAAAATAGCAATTACACAAAATGCACTACTTAAATTGATTGAATTGATTCTGACATTTTTGGGAGATCAGTTTCTTACAGTTTTTTAAATATAATTTTAAATGTACAAATGTTGCATCTTTGGCAACAGCTCAACTTATTTCCTTTATTTCCTTATTTCCTTTATTATTATTATTAATAATAATAATAATAATAATTATTATTATTATTRTTATTATGATTATTAATTATTATTATTGTTATTATTATTAGTAGTAGTATTGTTATTATTATGATTATTAATTATTATTATTGTTATTATTATTAGTAGTATTGTTATTATTATTAACTATTATTATTATTATTATTATTATTATTATTATTAATGATTATTATTAGTATTATTATTAATTATTATTATTAGTAATTATTATTAATTATTATTAATTATTACTTACTATTAAGATATTAATAATTATTATTAATAATTATTATTAATAATAAGATGTTCCAGTAATCTATAGGTGATGTTACAGGCTTCTTGTTCTAACAATTTTAGAATAATACACATTTTTTAGGTTCTTTCATATGAATGACAGTTAATATCATTGAAATATTTGAATTCAAAAAAGTAACAGCCACTACAGACATAAAAGAGGCATGAAATTGTATTTAGCAAATGTGTTTCCGATATATAAATCTAATTGTGTTCGCATATTTTCAAAAAAAAAAAAAAGGATGAAGCATGGATCGGGAGATAAGAAGCATTAAGCGTGTGTTTCTCAGTGTGGAATGTGCTCAGGTTTGGACTAACCTTGTGCGACCGCGGAGCCTCAGGAGATGTGTTGTGGTGTCTGGCAGCAGGGGATTGCCAGGGCTTCCTTCTGGGTGTTGTACAGTACATACTGTAGGTTCTGGCCTACATGGATCGAATTAGTTTGTCCGGCGCATCCCATGGGGCTTATTCAGATTGAGATCTGGGTGATTGGCTTTTCCGTGGGATCGGACCGGATAGGCCAGGCTTTGGTCCTCGCGGACGTGGGTGAGCCTCGGACACCGATGATCCTGTCACCACTTTACTGTTGATGATCAGGGTTGTTCAGTTTACCTGGTGGTGGTGGTAGTGTTCCGTCTGATCTGTGTACAAAACTTTACTGTACTGCACTGAGACTACACATCACTCCCGTGGTTAGGGCTTACAGCTGTAATAAACACAGTGCGGCACTATTCCTGTACTCTAGTAAAATATTTATTCTAATACAATAAACATAATGCCTACAATAAAGCGGCTAGTAATTGGATAATGTTAATGGCTCACAATTCATGTAAATACTGCAAAGCCAGAGTGTAGGCTTAAACATCTGATGAAGTCCTATTTCTAATCAATTTCACCTTATTATGCTGAGTTTCGCGTTTCGGATTTTCGTTTTAACGGCCTTGTATTCCGATTCAAATTGGATTCGTAAGGCTTCTACCGAAACAGCTTAAGGACATCCTTAACCTTCATACTATTTAAGCACTGATAAAAATCCGCCCAGTCACCCATCATGGTCTTTCAGTCCTCCCCGTTCCGGCGTGTCTCGTGTGTTTGTCCCGGAGCAGCAGTTCTCCTTCTCGGCTGCTCCGCGAACACAAGATGCTTCATTAGTCCGAGGAACTGCACTTCGGGGAGCCGCAGCTATGAGACCGAGCATTGCCTGTGGCCATCGAAGCACAAGAGTGAACGGAATAAATATGGAGAGGTACTATAGGAGAGAGACGGAAATGGGGGAAAGTTTGGCTTGGAGAATATGTCTTAAAATCTGGTCACCGTTTCTGGTTTAGGTGGAAACGGAAAAGCGAAAGGGCTCATGGTTGGAAATAATTTGAAAAGAAAGCTTGATGGAACAAATGCTGGGATCATTTCTGTTGTAAATTTCTCTTTTCATTTCTCTCTTGACTTGTTTCCTTGTTGAGCAGCAAACTACTCGCACTTATTGCTCAGGGACTTTATTTAAAGTAGTCCAACTGCATCTCTTGTCTTGCTTGTTATTAATGCTTTGTTAATGTGCCTCATTATTGTCTTCTTTTTGTTTTGTCTCTCGTTACTTTAGACTGTTAAAACATTTGAACCTGAGATCAGAGGGTTCAAATCTCAGGACTACCCTGGATCAAGCTGTTAATCAGATCTTTAGCCTAGTTGTTTTTCTTTCAAACTCCTTAAGCTCTGTAACTCTGCTCAGGGAACAACTGGGATGAGACGGGGATACTCCCTGGATGGCACGTTAATGTTCACGACCAGGGTAACAGTAGAGATTCCCTCGGGCAAATAGCATTTAAGTAAAAGTAGAAGTGACTGAGTAAAAGTACAAAAGTACTCACCTTCAAGTATCAACAAATACAGGGCCTGGATTAGCATTAGCACAGTAGCCTTTTTCATAGTATATAAAAACGTTACGTAACGAAGTAAAACATCCTACACTTTAATCCCATTACTGTTTACAACCAGACTCACAAGTCTACCTTTGGGTGAACCCGAGACTGAAAAGAACTTCAGAGGCTGCGCAGACGGTAACCCGAGATCAAGATCGAAGCCGCCACCCCGGAGCTGTGACAACGCAGTAATACTTCCCTTTCGGAAAGTTCTTTAAGTATTCACCGCCACATCCGTTGTTGGCAGAGTGTCAGCTTCCGTGTGAGGAATCCGCCCCAGGTCCCTTTCACATCCCCGTAACACTCGAGCTCATTCAGGTCTTTTGCGGTAGCTCTTTCGGGTTTTACACGTGCACTTAGGCTTTTGTCAAATTGCCGGTACCCTAATTACGCCTTGACCTGCTTGGATTTAATTCCGAATCCATTAGTACGAGTGCACCTCTATTGGTATTCTTGACAGCAGGTTTGCGGAAGGTGAAATTGTTTGACGTTATAATGGAGGGAAATAATTTAATACGTGTACAAATGGAGCAATCTGCCCAATTTAAATTTCAGTGGATATATTAAGATCATATCCATGACTAATAAGATGAGCGACGGAGGAAGTGGAATGAATACAGTGCTCAGAAGGGTGTTGTTTATCAATCAATGTGTGTGGGATTTAGCGCTTTAAGTTCTTGTTGGAAAATAGGATAAAGCTTCATTAAGGACACAGAAACTAAATAACTATTAGAGATAACTAAGCATTAAAGCCGAACTTCTTGTTTTTTAATGAAAAGGCAGTTCAGATAAACAATAATAAATATATAAATAAAGCAAATTCCTGATCTTTGTGCTATTCTTCGTCCTTCAATTTGCTTCTGTCTATTACGGATAGTATTCATGGACCACTTCTCTTCTTTTTCGTAGACAAATTGTAGACAGTTTCTGAAAAGTAAACACTGATGTGCCAGTGGATGAATGAAGATGGATGGATAGATCGTCCTTCGTCCTTTCCTATTTGCTGAATTGGCTTTTCCATTATGCAATTCAGAAACAGTAATAATAAGACAATCTAAGTGCACTGGTACTGTCTTTCCTTTCTTACTGTCTGTGTTACACACACACACATCCAGATACATCCACTTCACCGCTCGCCCCACTAATAATCTGCCCGGCTCCTCCCCCCAAGTGCACAGTGATATGGGTTGCAAGATTAATCAATGTTCCAGCCAGTAATAAATTAGATTCAAGTGACAAGCAAATGTCCATACCTGTCTGCTGGGGTGGTGACCAATGATTGGTTACCGAGGCCTGTGTTCCCAACCTGCAGCTAAATCATCAGGATCGGCTGATTTAGTTACGTTGCCCCGGACACTCTGATCTATCAATCGACCAGCCACAGTTATGCATTGCTGTCTGGGTCAGAGGAGCTCGGCAGGGTGGATGAAGGAGGTAAGGGAGTGCCAGAGGTTGGGTGATGGTGGTGGTACCAGGGGGGTTTGACCTCTAAACAGAAGAGTCTACACTTTGAGATTTTGTTTGAGGTTTCCGTTTTTGATATGGTTGACATTTTTGAGAGCATGAGTTGCTCTCTGTATCACTGCTTGTTGTTGTTAGTCTTTCAGCTTCTTCCTTCAGGGGGCCATCACAGTGGACCATCTGGTCCGCACACAACTTGGCACAGGTTTTATGGTGGATGCCCTTCCTGATGCAACCGTCCCATTTCATTCAGGATTGGGACTGGCACTGCGTCCATTGGTTAGGGTTTGGGTGCATTGGGTGGGAATTGACCTCAGGCCTTACCACTGAGTCACCAGTGCCCTAGAGCAGGGGTCTCAAACTCAGTTCCTGGAGGGCCGCAGCCCTACAGAGTTTTGTTCCAACCCTGCTCCAACATACATACCATGTACTTTTCAAATAAGCATTAATGACTTGTTTAGTTGGATCAGGTGGTTTTAATTATGGTTGGAACAAAACTCTGTGGGGCTACGGCCCTCCAGGAACTGAGTTTGAGACCCCTGCCCTAGAGAAACGTATCACCGGTAAGAGATGTATATCATATGATCAAAACTTAGTCATGCAGTATAAGACAAGCAAACAAACAAATACGTTTTATCAAGTAGAATGATCAGGATTTCAGATTTGGTCCTTTTTTGCCATCTTGCCTAAGGGGAGTTAATAAGAACCTAAGATGACACAGCTGTTGCTGGCACATGCTTCATCCATTATGCCTCGCAGGAGCTTAGGACCTTTGAATTGCCTCGAGTCTGAAGCAATCTCAACAGAGAATCATGTTCAGAGACTTAAGAATATGACATGGTGCCCATACAAACAGATCCTTCATATGGATGAAAGATGCCATGCCAAAGCTCCTCTAGTTCCTGCCTGGAGTATCCTGACGATTCCCCCCAGAATCCTCCTGCTTTGCTGAACTCGCTCCCTTCTTCCCCTCTCCGAGAGACTAAAGAGCCAGCACTCCCTCTGAGATCTCGACCGAGCTCGGCTAAGCATTTCACAGACACATTTGGCACCTTGTGGCTCAATTACTTTCATTTTAAGAGGAAAAACGTAGTGCGGCAGTCAGCAGGGAGGCTAGACCTCTTACTGAGAGTTAGTTCTGCTCCAGATGACACCAGACAAAGATTAGTGGAGCTTTAATGTAACTGGAACTTTGTACCCACTTTTTTATGCACTCGCTCTTTCTTGTTCTTCCCACTTCCCGTTGTTTAATTTGAATCAGACTGTCTGCATTTTTTGGGGGCGATTGCTTGTCTTTCCTTGCTTTGGATTGCTTGCGTCTGACAGTTACAATTATAAATAAAAACGTAAAAGCGCGTGGTAATTAGCGCTCAGCCAATCAAACAGCACATTCCTCCTAATTAAGCTCTCTCTGTCTTTTGCGGTATCACTAACCGAATCACCGTGTCAGCTTCAAACTGACCTTGATGTAGTTGGTTTTCTGATCCGGGCAAATTGATTAAACTTTTTTTTAAGCTATGTGAACACCATGTGGGTGGATAGCAGTGACAGGTAGGCAAGGGTTGGGAATGTTTATATTTTATGTGCATGCTCGTGCGAGTACCTGAAGGCTGTATCTAATTAAACAGCCACGATAGTGAATAAGCAGCGAACGGATTCATGCCTCAGACACTGGTTTCCCTGATATTTTATTAATCGTATGATCAGTAATCATGAAGTGAAAGACAGATGGGATTCTGCCAACTTGGCTTAAACTGACCAAGGAATCCAAGACCAAGGGAAGCGTATGTAGTTAGTAACATTTTGACCATCTTGACTCAGAACTAATAGTCAACCATTCATTGAGCATACATATTGGTTAGCAAGCCAATTATCACATCTGAAGAGGGTGTTCAGCATTCAGCATGAGTTTGATTGAAAACATGTCCAGGACTAGACGGCTCACTGCCGCTGAACAAGCTACCCATTGCCCCTGATTAGAACACTGACCCTGGTCTCATGGGGTCTCTTTTTTGCTCATTATCACCCTCGTCTTTGGCACCTGTAAAGATATTTGCAGTTATTTGTTTTGAAGGTGAGGTTCAGTTACATTTGCTAAGCCACAGCCAAAATCTAGTTCCGTGAGACCATGAGTCTACCACATCCGAAGCCTACCACCTGCTTACCTACAGTATGTTTCAAAATGATTACCAGCTCTGTTTCTTGCTTTGTACCTTCTTATCAATTCCAATCTATTGCTTCTGCTTGCTCCACACATTCCCCTTTGCAAACTAGGAGGCATTTCTTTCTGCCCAACCATTTGCTGTGTTGTTTGTTTTTTTGTTTTTTTTTGTTTGTCTCTCGAACCAGAAGTCTTGTGCACACTTTTCTTTCAGGTCTGTTTCCGATCCTCTTTGCTCCCCTTGCTCCCTGTAGAACCAGCACGCCTGCTTACTAAACAGGGCATGTTGGACGATCCATCACCGGTGTTCCCCATGGTGCCTCTCGCTCTCCCTTCCATCTGTCAGTTCTTAAAGCTGCCTTCCACTGTGCTTCTGTTTTGCTCCACCAAAGGAGAGATGCTCTTGCCAAATGGCAGACAATTCCCTCCTACTCTGCTGCATCTTCCCGACCCATTCCTCACAATACTGCTAGCTTCCCGTCCATGCTGGTCACCCAGGAAAGACTTGGTATACCCTAGGATTGGCTTAGTATACCTGGTAAAAGGCCTTTGCTTGTCCTGCTGTGTTTAATGATCTATCCTTCCTTAAGCATGTTGGTGGAATACTGGTTATAGTACCATAGTAGTTCAATGGAGTTAAACAATGGGGGGGTCATAATCCGAGTCATATGGTACGAAAATCTCAGATTTAGAAAGGCTTCTCTGACCACCAGAGGCTGCAAGGAACAACGTCCAATGGAGTAGTTTGTCTATGTGATACGTTTTACTTCTACCCTGTTTGTTTTTTCATAAAAAACCTGTACTTTTACTACATTTTAAAAAGAGATATACTACTTTTCAGATGACGATCACATTAAAAGGGATTTGATTTTCATAATGTTCACACTCTCACTCACGCCAATCCATGACTTGAGCTACACCCCATGTTGGGTGGACAAGAACATAACAATTCCACCAGTTCTAGAGTACAGGTCATTATGAAAGAGCTGATTGGGTAGCGCACCAACGTGATTGATGGTTATATGGGCAACAGATCGTGCCCATTTCGTCTTTTGGGCTGGGATTCTCCTGGCTCCTTTTTCAAGCAAGGGGTGAAAAATCGGTTTATTTGTAGAGTACTTGTACTTTTATATTTAAATGCATTTCAGATGAAAAAAAAATGGAGTACTGGCAAGTACTTGTTCTTTTACTTGAGGCTCAAGTTTGTGTACTTCTGCCACCTTTCCTGACTACCATGACAAAGTGCAGAATGTGAACACTGCTTTCCATCCGGATGTTCAGGGATTGTTAACGATCCATATGTTGCCTTAGACAGCTCTAACTTTTGAGCTCCTCCTAACACCTCCACCTTTGCCTGCCTGATCCTGGGAGTTGAAAATTCAAGCAATATTGGTCATTGAGGCACAATTTGTAGCCAGGTACTTCTTTGCCTTTTCTCGGTATTCCCTAAAGGAAAGCACTAGCAGAATGTTGTATATTTATAACATGGAGTACTTTCCCAAACTTCCCCTGCAGCAAGGTTTCTATTGGCAATGTGTAATAGTCTGTACTTGTTCTTGTTGGCGATCATGTTGTAGTCCTCGTTTTAACCGACAGATGCGAGGGTCAAAAAATGAGAATTAGTGGATGGTGGGTAAGGAAATGAATATATTATATATATTGCCCTAGTTAATTTGTTCTCCTTGCAAGATAATTCAACTAGAGCTTGAGCAGAGTGGAGTATATAATTTCCCTGTTTTTTTTTTGTTGTGGTTTTTTTTTCTCCTCCATCAATATGCTCTCCATGTTAGCTGCCTGCAGTAGAGAGAAAAATAAAATGAGGTCCAGACTCGTGATAAATCACAGCATGGACATGTTGCCTGAGCCAGTGCTTTATTACGGCACATTGATGAAAGTGAAAAAATAGATTCCCCATACTGCTGCTATCATGGACGACTATCTACACACACCGGGAAAGGGATGCAGGGATGTGTATGGAGAAACCGCATGATTAATCAGCCTCATTTCGGCTTCATTTGATGTAAGTTGAAGATGCAGCCGACTCATCATAGTGCCCATAGTACAGCAGCAGCATTTTTTTTTTCTCCACTTGTTGGCTCCTGAGCATTTCTTTAGGTGTTTGTAAGCCATTACAGGCTTTGGGAACCTTCACTTTTCACTTGAAAGCAAACCACTATTACGAATTCCCAGATCCTGGATACAAAGACACCCCACATCACCCAGCAAGGAGTGTTTGTATGTCTGTGTGGAGAACACACAGGCCCCAAGCTCATTTGGTGTATGCCAGTAGCATATTATGTTGAGCTGAGTCGATTATCATGAGGGCTTGGGACAACAACCCAACCATTCCTTGATATCAATTCCTTTAATATTTGTAATTTGTTTTAAAGGTCCAGATCTCCAAGTTGGGCAGCGGTATGCCTTTAACGGGGAACAAAGACTTGTTTAAGAGATTACTGTGGCTTAGTTTCTCCCTAGTGTCACCTTCAGAGTGGCTGAGGGAATATGCATCTTTTATGCTCTATTAACAGTTTTTAACAACATGCAGCTTTTTAAATAGAATGATTGAGACCTCAGCTATCTGTGTTCTCTTTGGGGATCAGGCAGTAGTGATTGTTAACCAGTCAAGAAATAGAAGATGGAAAGATAGCAGTGCTGTTTTTTTTTCCCCCCCTAAATACTGTAAGTAGGAATTATGAAGAAATACCATTCATCCATACATACATCAGTCTATCCATCCATACATACATTCATTCTCTATAATGCCTATCCTGTGTAAGGTCACTGGGACCCTGAAGGTCACCAAAACAGGGCAAGGTCTCATAGTGCCAAGCCACCATAGGTCACACAGATACACACACCCAGTCATACACTACGGGACTACAATTTGGAATCACCACTCGGGACATGTCTACGGACTGTAGGAGGGACCTGGAGAACTTGGAGAAAGTCCATCAAGCATGGTGAAATGATGGAAACAGACCGACTGGAGGCAAGATTCAAATCCCCAACAACAGTGCTAACCGCTAAGCTATCTACCTAATACCTCTTTTGTCAACTATACTGTACAAACTATGTGCTCTATTGCTCTATGGTAGTTAACAGGGAAAAAAAGTGACTAATGCACTTAAATATTGTTAAGTACACTTTACTCATAAATTGCCACTGTTACTGTTACTGTTTCTGTGTTCTGCACAGCCTGTGATTCTTCTCTTTCAATACCATCTATCACATTCTTATTCTATGGATCATTCAATTAGAAGGAAATTTGCATCGTCAGTTAGCGGAGAGCCAATTAGGACCATTTTGCGGTGTGGGTGGAGGAGCGGGAATGCAGGCACGCTCCAGTAGTTTGGCAGAGTCGATGTACTTGTTTTATCACACCCCCACATTAGCGTGCTGAAACACTTCTAGACCATCCGTCCAAACTGAATTTAATTTTGGTGTTTTAAACAAAACCCTTATTAGTTAGTAGATGAAAGGGAATTAAACCAATATGTTATTAGTGAAATGAAGGCTCAGAATAATATGCCTGTCTTTTTTTTTTTCTCTCTCTCTCTCTCTCTCTTTAGGTTGCTGTTTAAATTTAATTTTACATCAGCGAACTCATTTAGGCGGCTGTATTTTTCAAGGAAGATGAGAGGTTACTCAGAGACTTGGGGACTTCAGAACACCTACGCAACTGTCAGCCATTCGGAATTCACATGTTGATTAGAGGAAGGGTGGCGGTGGGGGGGTGGGGGGTGGGTGGGGGGTTGTCGATTGCTCTTTTGGTGTTTTTTTTAAATGATTTCGTGAACTTGCATGAGAGCAGTGCACTCTTATGTTAAAACGTGGCATTCCTATCCAAAATATATCCTATCCAAAATATAAATAAATCTTTTAAGGGGGTTTGTGTATAGCGAAATAAAATCTTTTTTATTATTATCTTAAGTAGTAGTAGTAGGATTTTCAGCTCTTTGAATGCAGGAGAAATTTGAAGGATTCTGCTTCATTTGAATGATTTAGGACATTACTGGGTACCAGGTTGCTTGGTGGTTGACACTGTAGCCTTTCACCAAGGGGTCTCCCTGTGCTTGGTGGATTTTCTTCAGGTACTCCGGTTTACTTCCACAGTTCATAGAGATGCAGATTGGGCTAACTGTCGTTCCCAAATTCCCAGTATTGTGTGATTCCTAGCCGCTCGAAACCCTGTATTCAGGATAAAGATGAGTTAGGCGCTAGTTAGATGTCCACTAGTTCTTTAGTTCAGAGTTTTAGTAATATGGCTACAAAGTAATACCAAATAAAACTACAAAGTAGCACTTCCTTTATGTTTTGGTAGACTACAACTGAATTTGTGTCCGGAGGAACATCTTAGTAATGAGCAGTGTAAGGTGTGTTTGCTATATTCTACAGGTCATGCATAACTAATGAATGGAGTGTATAGTCGATGTTTGATACTGCAGATGTGCACTAGCTATTTAATTGTATAACTCTACCTGTGAAGCATACGTAGATTCACTCATAGGTATTACTTTCTGTCATATTGAGTCAGTGTTATCGTCATATGTTTGTATATGGACAAAGGTATTTGGCCAAACTTGCAATGATATTCTATTTAAATACATATACTGTAGTTCAATATGGGGTTGGTCCCCTTTGGCAGCTATAACAGGTTCCAATCTTCTTGGAAGATTTTGTGTGTCTGTGGGGATTTGTGCCGATTCATTCTGTAGAGTGTGTATGAGGTCAGGCACTGATGTTGGAGGAGGAGGCCTGGCTCGCAATCTCCATTCCAGTTCATCCCAAAGGTGCTCGATGGGGTTGAGGTCAGTCAGGGCTCTGTGTTAGGGCCGGTTGAGTTCTTCCACACCGAACTCATCAAATCATGTGTTCATAGTCCTTGCTGTGTACACTGGGGCTCAGTCATGTTGAAATAGAACATTTGCCTTCTCCAAACTGTTTCTCCAAAGCATAGCATTGTCCAAGATGTCTTGGTATACTGAAGCATAAAGATTGCCCCTCACTGGGGATAAGGGGCCTGACTGATTGAAACATCTGAATTCAATAATTAACTGGTTTGGCCAAATACTTTTGCTGTTATACAGTAGGTGTGTACAGACCTTACACACCACACTGTGGTTATGAATATTAAACCTCCCCTGGTAGTTAAAAACTGGTAGTTGGATTTTAAACTTGGTGAAATGTGTGTCCATCTCATGTGAAATTGCACAGATTATACAAAGGTGTAGCACTGAATCCTTCAATACAGAGCGAGCAAGAGTCATCGTCTACGCCTCAGCGGAGGCTAAATGAATTCCCTAGTCTATCTGGCCCAATTGATTCGAAGCTTTTTATTGCGCAAATTTACCAAAATTCAATAGCTGTAGCTATAGGTATACTCGGCTCATTGAAATCTATTGACTTCTGACTGGATGAACAGAACTCCCTCTCCATTTCCCCGGCCTCAATACAAATGTCATTCTGTTGCAGTCAAACTTCCACTTACACGCTATGGATCGCACATTACCCTACTTTATCTGACATCCAGGTTAGTGAGAAACCCATTTGTCAATGTCTACTGATCCCCTTTTTCCCAGTCACACGCTGAACACCGAGCATGCTGTCTTCTTGAAGACCAGTTAAAATTCATGCATGGTGAAATTTCAGGATAAATGAAACGGATATCTTACTGTAGGTCAGACTGAAATGAGAAATCTCAACGAGGAATAGGCGATAATGAGTGGAATTCATTGCAAAGGTGTTCGGACTTTGGTTTCTCACTCTGTTTTGTGTGTTAACGTTGATTATGGACATACTGTGCCTGTATTTAGCCCTACTGCCTTTGTTTTGACCCTCTGCCCCAGACTATAATTATAACGTTGCCCTAAATAGAGCACGTTTACTTACTCGCTTACACATGATGCATGACCTCAACCCTGTTCCTGCGTTCTGGAAATGCACTGCCCAGAATAAAAATAAAGTCCCCACCTGGACTTATTAAAGCAAATAGGTAAGAGCCTTCCATTTATTCATATAATTACTGCAGTGATTAATACGATTCTGCTGCAACAAGTTATTCAACCCTAACTGATGCAGTGAGGAGCTTCTTAAGTCTTAAACAACCAGGTCAGAAGACATCCTGAGGTAGCGCCAAAGATCTTACTCTGGTCCTCAGAAGGGTCCAATTGTTGTCCTGCATCAAGCAAAGAAAACAACTAAGGAGAGTTCAGAAACTTCTAAAATTGAGTTAAGAACTGTAAAATGCATTATTAATACCTGCAAGAATCGTACTTTGGAGCGATGGAAAATGGTCATGTGGTCTGATGAGTCCAGATTCACCCTGTTTCAGAGTGATGGGCGTGTCAGGGTAAGAGGAGAAGCAGATGAATTAATGCACCCATCATGCATAGTGGCCACTGTTCAATCATCTGAAAGCAGTGTTATGATCTGGGGTTGCTTCATTTGCTAAGGTCTGGGCTCAGCAACGTTATATGGCAGCTGACAACCTGAATGTACTGAATGGCCAGGTTTTTCCATTGATGGCACGGGCATATACCAAGGTTTCACAAATTGTGAAAGTGTGATTCAGGGCGCATGAGGCATTTTCACACATGGATTGGCCACCGGACCTTTTTAACCAAGCCACATTGAGAATCTTTGGGATGTGCTGGAGAACAATATGCAGCGGTCTGACTCTGCCATCATCAGTACAAAATCTTGAACAGAAATTCAGGCGACTTTGGACAGAAGTAAATGCGGTGACCTTGAATAAGCTTATCAAAATGACGCCCTGGTCCTAATGCAAGGAAAAGGCAGTCCAATGAAATATTAGATTGTGTGACGTTTGTTTTTGCCTGGGCTTTTTGTTTGATAATAAAAAAGTTCCATATGTAAGATGACATCAAAAGTAGAGCTATTACAATTATCACATGTCATTCTGCCATTAAACTGTTGTAATTAAGTGCATGCACATAATCAATACGTATACTCTTACTTGCTTGAATATATCGATTTCAGCTATCGTCTTTGTTTGTCAGAATATTTGACTGTTTTCCTCAGCTAGGTCACCTGCTTACCTCTATGTGGCCTATAAATATATATGTTTTTCCCTTTTCCCTATCTTCCTCCCTTTCTCTTACTTGTGCATTGTGTTACTTCGGAGACCACAGCAATTATAAAGATAAAGCACCTTCAACCAGCCTCCACTCATGAAGACAAACAAATAACTATTCTACTGGGCCTGAAGTAAAGACATCAGTCAAGCAAGATTTAACTTATCTTCATCTGATAAAGATGAAAAATAATCCCAGGCCAGTGACAAGCCAGCGCTTTTACTGGATTGTTTGTTTTAGGCTCCTTTTGTTTTTCTACGGTACCTTTGGCGTACCTGCGTATACATCCCGTTAGTTAGAGCAGGGTCTGATTAGATTGAGCATTGTGAGGTCTACCTACCTGTAAAGGGTTCCCTGAAGGGTTCTTTGGGTTTTATCTATAGTTCAGGAATAGAAATTATATTTAATTTTACTGTTTGTTATGTTCCACTGCCGGTTTGAAAGAAACCCGTGACCTGAAAGCAACCAAAAAACCAAAGTGTTTGAGGAAGTACAGAATACACCTCCTAAAGTCACGCTCAGTAATACTGAGCACTTTGATGAAAAGATTTTTTGTTTCTACTTTTCCATAGCGCTCTCTCTCGCTCTTCTCATGCTGATCTCTTCACCTTCTGGGTGCTACGTCTGATTCCTCAGTTGTCATGAATAGGTGAGACTTTGACCTTAAATCTTCACGGCCTGTCGGCAGCTCTTAACTTGGCCTGGCGGGTTATCAATAATGTCTAGGCCGGAGTTGGCATGCCAATAGCCAGCTTGGCGCAGGATACACCCTGCAAGGTCCTCGGAGAGGTTATTAATGAGATTAGCTTGAGTGGGCAGGGGGATGTGTAGGATCGTGCACGAGGGGAAGAATCAGGAGGTGAAGGAGTGCATGCAAATTTTTCCCTTTTAGCTGCATGCAAGCCCAGGCTGTTTTTGGTCAGTTTCCAAGGACCCATTTACTTTTGCACACTCACCATTTTAATACCCACTAACTGCTGGAGAAATGCAAACTCTGAGCGGAGTCTGTCTCAAGACTGGTAGTGAGCAACATCAATATTTGTGCCCACATCTCTCATCCACCGCTGGGATATTTTACTAAGCACAGAGGCCTCTCATTAAAACGCACAGGAGGGAAATGAATTAACTAAACCGCATTCTTTCGCCTCACTTTGTTCTGAGGGCCAAATCTCCTTCTGAGAATCACAGCAGCGGCATTGACACGCAAGGCTGCGTTCGCGGTCTCGCTTGCTGGGCCTATTGACTAGGACACACATGGTTTGTTATTCCCCTACTGCTCCTCTCCGCTGCTTCATTAAATTCTATAAGGCATTTGCATAGCTTCTTCAGTGCAGAACACTTCAGCATAGCATTGACTAAATGAGCATCACCGTCTAACTCTGTGCTGCAGTTTGTGTGTGACTATGCATAACCTTGTCTTGCTTTAAGCAGGTCTCCGAGCCAAAAAAACAGCGTGTGTGATCACAGAGTTTTTCACGTCCTCTCTGCATGAACTTGGCCATGTGCTCCTGATAAGTGTCATAAATGCAGGGTGAAGGCTGTGCATGCTCTTCTGCGAATACGACGAATATGAGTAAATCACCTCAGAATCTTGGATTTTGATGCAAAAACATTCTCAAACATTCAACTAGCAGGAACAACTTTTTTTTTGCAGAGTCATGCTTATCTTTGTCATCATTAATGAGTTATTATAAGCATACAAATGTTAGAAATCCAGATGTTTGATGAACCAAAGGTAGAGATGTGGATGAGTTCAGAACAAAGCATGGCATAAAACCATGGCAAGAACCAAGAGGAACCTTTTTTTATGTCTGTCTTACTAAACATGTAAGATAATGTGAATAATGCTCTGTTTACTTCACATGAAACTGTGATGTTCAAAGCCCTCTTTGATTTTCATGCACGTGGAGCTTAGAAACCATGGAATCTGGTAGAATCCTGTTGTGACCTTTGGGTAATGGTTAATAAACCCGGAGTACCTCAAATTAAAATAATTAGTCTCAATTAGGTTGCTGTGCAAGGAGTTGAACCCCAGGATACAACCACTTGGCAACTGAGCAACCGGCAACCTTTCAACAAGAAGATGAAGAGGGTTTAATAAGCTGGTATTCTGTTTTCTGTTCATTGTATTACCATTTGTGCCACCTGAATCTCTGATCATCAGCGTTTGAGATACCTGTTCTCAGGCAGATGCTCTGCCCAGCCAAGGATAAACCAACACTGACGCTAACTATAAAGCTTCTTTACCTACCAAAAGTGTTGTTTCAGAAACAAGTCCACTGTTGTCTTCATATTTGTGAAATTTAGCAGACACATGTATCAGTTATAAGTTTACAATGCAAAATAATATTGTCCAAGGCCCCCTTTTGCTGCCTGCATGGCTTATGACTATGCAGGGCCTCTGGGGTGTCCTGTGGTCTCTGGCAGCAGATCCATTGGGTACTCTGGATTGTTTGCGGTGGGGCCCCCACGGATCTGACTTGTTTATACTCTGGATCTGACTTGTACTCTGTATTGTTTGCGGTGGGGCCTCCACAGATCTGACTTGTTTAGTCTCTGGATCTGACTTGTACTCTGGATTGTTTTGGGTGGGGCCTCCACGGATCTGACTTGTTTATTCTCTGGATCTGACTTGTACTCTGGATTGTTTGGGGTGAGGCCCGCACGGATCCGCCTTGTTTATCCCATGGACCTTGATCAGATTGTGATCTGCAGAGTTTAGAGGCCAGGTCAGCAGTCTTGGGTTCTTTGCCTGCTGGACCCCATGTGCAGAAGCACGCTGTGGTGTACTGGGTGTTCCAATGACTTTGTGTCTGGGCTGGCATTGACTATTTTCAGCAATTTGACTCTTCTGTAAGATCAAACCAGACAGGCTGGTCTTTAGTCCCCACAGGCATAAATGAACCTTGGGTGCCCATCATCCTGTGACCAGTTTACTGGTATATAATTGATAATCATTGATGTTATGAGGTGTTAAGGTTGTGGCTAGTCGGTGTGCACTATTTTTTGCTTCGTGAAACATGACCCTGAATTGACCTGACTTTAGGAAGTGATTTAAACATACGCCATCAATTTGGGTTGTAGCATTTCTTTGAATGATGCAGCTGTGCAGGAATGTCTCGTTTCTGGAGATTTAAACGAAAATTTGCCTTCTTTGTTTAAATATGAATCCAAATCAAACCAAACAGTAAATGAATCAAAAGTGTGCATTTAACTCTGTTTCCGGATTGGGGAATGGACCGCTGGGTGAGAAAGTGCATGACCAATTGGCACATCCGTGAATAACTACAGTATGATACAGGTCACAGTACAAATGGTGCCATCTTTCATTTGCATTCACTGAGGTAGTAAAATCCTCGCAAGAAAAATGACCATTAGGCAACCGTGGACTAGTTTAATGAACTGAAGCTCACTTTAAAGAAGAAGAAGAAGAAGAAGAAGAGAAACTTTATTCACTGTGAACTTTCAGTAACTAATTGTGTAAAATTGTGTATAAACCGTGTTTTGAAATGTGTACTGCGTTATGGCAGCGACACAAACTGTAAACGCTGATGCTTCATTACGGTCCTCTATTCTGGCTTGTGTTATGGCACTGTTTAATTGAACTTGATATGATTTGTCACCAACATGACATGATTTACGGAAGCATCACACATCATTTATACTGCGGCAGTCAGAAGTCAGGTTGTGGGTAATTTCGCTTGGTTTATGTGTCGTTAATTAGACAGATTCCTTTATTATTGTTAGCTTTTTTTTTAATAGTTATTTTGATACTGCTCATATATTAGTGAACTCCAAGTTTCCTTTGTGGAACCTTATTTCTGTATCCAAGTGTTTAAAACAAAGTGTGAAGCAGTACATTAGATTAACAGATAATCCAGGGACTTTACTTTGGCCTGTGCTGATCCTGCTTCCAGATATTTAATTATAACTTAATGAAAGTGCAGCAATTAGAATAAAGTATACTTTTGTTGCGGTGTCTTTTTTTATATAGATGATTGACAGCTCCGTATTAAGAGCGTAAGAAACAATTCCGTCTTTATAATGCCGCTCGATCGAACATCCTGTAAATGTGCAGTTTGAAAAGAGCAGATTTGCTCAGTTCAGTCCTAACTTCTTCTCACTCGATGATAAACGCTACCAATTAAGAGTGACCCCCGGCGACGGGAATTCAGCCTGCTTAAATAATGCCTGCTCATTTGCATCTATATATGCATTAGGGTGAGTCAAAAATTATCCGCACTCTGGCTGTAAAAATGACCATAATTGAAGACATCATTTTTCGACATAATCCCCCTGCTTTTCGACGCACATCTGTCCATCTGTCAACAAGCCTTCGTATTTCCTCATAAAAAAAAAAAATGTTTTAGGCTGAGCCGCGAGCCACGAATGCAACACTGTCCTCTCGGATGAAGTGTATCTTGGCTGCTTCCTGGGGACCAAACAGGTGAAAGTCGGATGGAGCGAGATCAGGACCATATGGAGAATGCTTAAACAAATCAAAACCAAGGGATTTGCAGAGTGTCGACAGCGAGAGATCACGATCATGACGGCCTTCGGTTGCAGTCCTCTGCATTTAGTCTTCAGCTCTTCAATAAGCGTCTCACTATAGCGAGCACTGTTGGTTATTGAACCTTTTCCCTGATAATATTCCAATACAGACCCTTGAGAATCCCAGAAAACTGAAGGCATTGATGAATTTTCCAGCTGATGGCTGATGATTGGAGTTTTTCTTGTTCACTGCTGCACAGCAATAGAGTTTATTAGTGTTAAAAAAATGATTCGATTACATACCGCCATTCTTTTGTGTGCCGGTTTATGTACTTTATTCATGACTCCACAGTTGTGTATTTATTTACTTTAGTTTTTATGTTGTATAAGTTTGCATTTAAAGAGATATTATATTGCAGTTCCTTAATAATCCTACAGGTGGTGCACTCTAAACTATTCACACATTGCAAGCACCAAAACATCCCATGTGGTAGGAACAAAATCTATTTAATAATAATAATAATAATAATAATAATAATAATAATAGAATCAGGACATACACACTCACAATACAAAATTGAATCGACAGCTAGGTATTATAATAATATTGTATCGGGTGACCCCAGGTGATTCCCGTCCCTAATAATTATTAATATCCTGCTACTGTTACTACCATTGCTACGACTCATAATAATTTATGTTTGATTATAAAATGCGTTTGACCACCGTGCCGCTTATCATTATTTCCTATAGCTCCTAATCACAAGTTTCTTTATACTTTATATCCATGATTGTACACCTACAGTAAGACTTAAATTCCGCTTTAGGACAAAGTTTTAAAGACTAATTTACATTCATTCAAATGTTAATTGCGCAGGCATTCTTTTTTCCCCTCCCTTAACCTTTTTCCTTAAAAAAATAAATAAAAAGACAGTACACTTAAGCTTGTGTGTGTGTGTGTGTGTGATTGCTTGCTAGTCAGCAGAGGCTTTTTATTTGTGCACTCAGTGGGCAAGCATCGCTCTAATTAAAACAATTAAGCGAAAGGCGGGAGAGCGCTGAAGAACAGCACGCGTCCGTGACAGCCGCTCGGCACCGCCGCGATCACGCCCGTGGCACAGGGAGACGTCAGGCCTGTCAGAGCTAATCTGATTAAATGTTTATTGTTTCTTAATGGCTACATGAAAAGCAGGAAAATAGTGCAGGGATAAGTGGAGCGAGGTGAGAGATTTTTCACGCCCAGGAAAAGAAAATCGCTTTTTTTTTTTCAGAATGGCGCAGGGGGTTAGGACGAGGGTGCGAACAGTCAGATGTGAACATTCGTAGCGTTTTAGAAAAAATAAAGGGTCCAGACAAGTCTCAAATGCTTTTTTTAAATTATTTTGACCTCACGAAGTCTTGGACGGACCGCATGAGATACGTTGTTAGAACAGCGGGCTCGTAATAAATGAGAGACGTCGGAGACAAAAGAGTACAACAAAAAAGTAAGAATCGAAAAACTTTAGGCATTGAATATGATAGTTTTTTTTTTTTCTTTAAATAATTACATTTAGTTATCAGACAGATGGCGCTGTATTTATTTGAGTTTTTACAAGTAACGTTTGGAACAATCCTGTTCTTTTCGCCAACGAAGCGGTTAATGCGTTTCCAGAGCAGAAGCTGCACATGCGCTCATTACACAGGGACTTGCATGTTAGCATTGTGACGTTTCCTGTAAGCGAAACATCCATGTAACTTTTTTTTACGGAAGGAGTCTCCGAGGAGTGTCAGAGAGGTTTTCCCACACCTTCAGGACAGCTTTGCTGTTCTGTTCTGGATTCATATTCGTGTTGCCAAAACGCATTTTCCCATACGGAATAATGTAAATGCAGATGATCCGTTCCAGCCACCCAAAAGTTAGCAGTAAAATAGAAAATCGAGTGCAGAGTTGTACCAGTAACTCAAAACAATCTATCTCTTCCTCCACACTATTATTCCTAGTATTTTATTCTTCTTTAATAGCCTGCATTTCCTTAAAGACTCAACCCCTTCGTTTCTTCTCTCCATGATCCCATTTGCAGATCTGAGCCTGGAGAAAGAAAAAAAAAGATCAAGAAAAATATACTTCAGGCATTTATTTATTTATTTATTTATTTATTTATTTATTTTTTCTTGGATGCTTCCAGAAGCTAGGGAATACCAGCTGGGATGACGCAGCTGTGCAGATGATGGCCCAGACTATCCAGTTTAATTTTTCACACAGTAGAGGTTAATGCACATTAGCATCCGGGTGTGTGGAGGTTCAGGTATTCCCACAGGAAACTGCAAGCTGGCTCCTTCCAGGAGTAATGCTCATTAATCGAGTAACGGCGAGGCATTAGGTGGGGTTGGGATGCTGGGGTAGATGGGGAAATAAGAGGCTGCGGGTGTGTGTGTGTGTAGTGTAGGGTATGTTGTTTTTGGACATTTCTTCATTAAGAAAGCGCTAAAAGATAAATTTATTAGCAGGCAAGTTACTTTTATATTGTATACATACCATCTTTATGTAAGTTTTCGTCCTTGCTTTAGTCTGAATAGCCTTCCAAGTCTTAGGTCTAGATCATGCCTTGGATTAGTGATTTCCCTGATTTTGGACATTAAACTTTTCGTTTTTGTGTTTGTCAGTAAACCTCGCGAGCCCTCAGCAATCTATAGGAATGCGTACTTAATTACGGTAGAATTGATTATTATGGTTTATTGTTAGTATCAGTATATAATAACAGTATTATCAGTATGTAATAACAGTATATTATAACACATTCCAGATCTAATCTAACACCTTGAATGTAACGGCACTGTGGAATAAATAAGCAATATACCATAACACTCGAGGCCTGATGTTCAGCACAACAGCACGTCCGCGAGTGTGATAACGTTTGTATACAACAGTTACACAAACATCATATATTATCAACAGAGTATGATTCGTTTGTTTATTTAACCAGTTTTGTTGCTCCGCCAACACGAATCCTTCTGCGGCGACTGGCGAAGCTAGCGGCCGACCGTTAGTGTAAAGGGCGAAAGCGGTTTTACAATCTTACAGGTTGTTTGCAGCCAAAAGGTGAAGAGAATAAACCATGCAGGTGGTGGACAGTCCTGAGAAACTCACAAGATTTACTTTATATTTCCAGTTATCATACTTTAGAATATCAGCTCCTGTAACTTCCTGGTTCTGGGCTCGAATCCCAAATAGCATTAAAAGGAAAGCTAGTGTGCTATGTAGGTTGTACAATCCATTGTTCCACACTCCAAGTAGTTCCCTTGATCAGGGGTTTGAGAGGAGTTTGGGATTCACCCTTCTTAGCTTTGTATCCGTAAATAAAACAACACGGACGGTTCAAAAGTGTCTCGGAACGACCTTGAAGCGATTGCTAAGGAGACAGCATGGTGTTGAAGATGACATAACGTTGTCAGATGTGTTTGGTTTTGGCAGACAGCTGCTTTCTCCTCAGTACTACGGACCATACAGACCTATTGTGTTTTCATCCACTGTACGGCCCACAGTTATTGTCATTAACCACTGTAGAACAGCTGGGATGTGGAATGATTTGTTAAAAATAGTTAGATGCCCCAGCCCTCCTACGTTCTACAGTATATCACCACTCGTTGAACGGCACTTGTTCATTTATGTACAGGTACTGTAGTCCCCGACTTACGAACGAGTTCTTTTCCGGGAGCATGTTCGTAACTTGGATTCGTCCTTAAGTCAGACAAAGTGACAATCTTTGGACTGTAACTCTGTTTTGTTGAGGATTTTCCGAAATTAGGATTATTCACCATTAGGACAGCTTTACAGGACAGACATTTTTTATCATCATGCTACCGGACTGATTCATTGGAACCGGTGAACCGGAACCCGCACGTTAGACATTTTATACATTCACTTACACACTGAAAACACTGTATATAATTGAGCTACTTCCGTGATTTGTTCACATCTACGGATGTTTGTAGAACTGCTGTCCGCCTGTGTTTGTGTAAATTCGTAACTCGAATGTTTGTAAGTCAGGGACTACCTGTATTCGCTGATTTTGCATGTTTTACATTAGATACTTTCCTATATGTGACATTCGGATTGTAATTGACCTACCTAGGCCTATAACCTTTTGAGAATGTTCTGAGCATTTTAATGTTTCAGATAGCACAGGTACATTTGTAGGAGCGACTCTAGACTGTACGGATAAATGAAACAATTTCCTGTGCTGACCACATTATTTTTTTATGGAAAGGCTGACATTTGCATGGGGTTGCCCCTCTGCACCCTGTGCATGTTCGCTGCTAACCTTTAAGAGGATATGGAGTCTCCCCTCCCCCCCCCGCCCCCAGCTTTTTTTATGAAGCAACTCAACACTGACGGAGAGGGTGTATTCTTGCTGTTTATGCAACAAGGAAAAAATGTTGCATAGATAATAATATCATAGCACAGAGGATTCTTTTGGAAAAAAAAAAAAGTGAAAAAGCTCAGATTTTCTTCAGCCAATCACAGGAAGGAGTTTTTTTTTTTTCATTATTCTGTTATTTTTCTCTAGAATTACACTTACATTCATCGTATGTGTTCATCTGCTGTAATGCATTACATGTAAATTAATAAAAAGAAAAAGTGTCTATTATGCATATTTTCGTAATAGAAGTATAAGACGAGTACTTGAAATAAAAGAGTGTGAGTTTTAAAAGGGGTATTTCAACTGTGGCATTAACACACACACACACACACACACACACACACACACACACTTAGGGGGAACCTCTGAGACCTGACTTAACTCTTTAAAGAAATAGTCCAATATGGGACCTTTAAAAGTCTACGGTCCACTCTAGCTTTGGTGTTGCAGTACAAAAAATTCACACACACACACACACACACACACACACACACACACACACACTTAGGGGGAACCTCTGAGACCTGACTTAACTCTTTAAAGAAATAGTCCAATATGGGACCTTTAAAAGTCTACGGTCCACTCTAGCTTTGGTGTTGCAGTACAAAAAAATCTCACCCGGAACAAACTGAATGAAGTGTGTGCGTTATACAGAATTTCATTTCTGCGATATTAAAGGTCACTCAGCTTCGCTAAACCCTGCTGTCGCTCGGGAGAGCTGGCTGATAGGCAGGACAGGTCTATCATTTAAAGTGACCGTGCAATAAATTGCATATTGCATCGAAAGCTTATCCTGACCTCGTGCCAACGTGCAAGCTTCTAAGCATTAGCGCAATTGTACTTTGCTCAACAGGAAGGGAAAACGCAGACATTTATAGAGCATATGCGACGTCTGAGAAAGGTCCCGGGTGTGTGGATTAGCCGAGATGGACATGATTAGGCTGAGCTTTCCAGCCTGAGATTCTCGGTTTCCTTCCTCTGCAATTACCCTGTTCATGTTTTTTTATGTGATCTCATGAGGCCAGGGCGATATCAGTGACACCGTGGCTCAGGTGACGTGGGCGAGTGTTTGTAGCTTGAATAGAGGCAAATGGAGGGCTGACCTTTTAAAGAAATATATAACCGTGGAAATGAATCGCAGTTAGGTAAGCGCCGCCAACCTGTAGGTTGTAATGATTTATGGATCGCGCCCTCGGCCTTGATGAAGCCGATGCCAATGTTGCCACCTGTACGCCTCTTAGCTTCACCACCGCCCGGTTGACGTGCTTCAGTGTAGCGATTTCCAATATCCAACCTTTTCCATGGCATTTCGAGCTAATGCAAAGCTCTCACATGTTTCTGAATCGTCGGCTTGCAAACAGAAGCAAACGCGGTCTTCCTGTTGGTGAAATGTTATGAAATCTCTTCCGAGGGTATAAATATCAAGCACACACTTGATGGATCCTGTCTAGCATGAGAGTTCCATGTTCTCTCTGTATTATTATTCCATACTGTAGCATGAGGGAATTCTGGATTCAGGTTGGTGTTGCATCATTTTCTGTAATAGCTGACAATCACATGTGGAAGTTTTTATGGAATTATGTTTGTCAAATTAATAAGAAAAGTTAGATTTGATACAAAAAAAAACAGCATGAGCACCAGAAGTGCAAAAGATTCAGCTTTAGACAGCTGAGCCAGAGAGGTTTATACAGTAAGATGGCGTAGTTCTCCTTGATAGGTTGCCAGTTTGCGCATGTGGTGGTGTTTGTTAGCAGGTACACTACAGCAATGATCTCCAAACTTCAATTTTTCCAAAAAGTTCAGTTTTTCCAGACTGGCCATTGTGCACTTGTAACAAGTCATAATAAAGTGCATAATAAATACAACATAACATACCATAACGCAGAATCAGCATGAGTCGGGAGCTTGTTTCCATGCTTTGCAGCAATCTCAGCATATTCCACTTTGTTAAGTTGTCTTGGCCTTTTCTTTTAAAATGCAGCTTTCTTTTTGTTTCCAGTCTCAGAGTCAAGCCAAGAACTCCTATTGGGTGGATTAGCTACAAACGTTATTGGCCATCAAAACCAATACAGGAAAAATGGTACAGGTGGAAGTGATTGATGAAGCAATTAAATGGAAATAATATATAAAGGCAGCACAGTGGTGTAATGGTAAACACTGTTGTCTCGCACCTCCAGGGTTGAGGGTTTGAGTCCCACATCGGGTCTGTATGTGGAGTTTGCATGTTCTTCCCATGCTTGGTGGGTGTCCCCCGGGTGATCCGGTGTCCTCCCACAGACATGCAGTTTAGGCTACTTGGCGTGACCAAATGGCCTGTAGTGTGCGATGGATTGCAACCCTGTCCAGCGACTTCCCCCGTGCTGAACAGGATAAGCAGTATAGAAGATGAATGAATGAATTCTTTCTGTGCGGCCCAGAACCCAATCATCCATGTCCTGGAACCGGGCCACACCTCTGTGGTTTTGGACCACTGCAATAGAGGTTTGAAGGCGTGTGCTTTTCGGATACACTCCAGTCCAGTAGGTGGTGATATTGCGTTGTTATCCGTGTTACGGCTTCGTAACTTTGTCTGCCTGCTGTTGTGTAGCGGTCTAATGTGTCGTTGCGGCGTTACAGCCATAAATTTACCGTGACGGAATGCTGAACGGATTATGCTTGGTTTGTGAGCATTTCTATGTTTTTTTAAGAGTTTTCGGGCTGGAAACCCCCCGCTAAATCTGGCAAAACTGCCTTTTGATATTTTCCTAGTCTGCAGTCTGCCTTGCCTTGGATACCATCTCTAATCTTTTAGGCTTGCACCACATAATATCACCTGGTACTTGATTTACGAGCAACTTGGCCTGATGGTAATTAGGTTAGATTAGATTAGATGAAAATGTGTCTATTACTCATTGAACAGACATTTGGGAATTGGCTATGAGGTGCATTTGAAAGACAAACCTTTTTAACAACCTAGCGGATTTTCCAAGAACACCAGCGTAAAGCAACCAACACTGATAATAGGTTTAGGTTGGTATTCTACTGATGGTGAGCTTTAAAAGCAAACCCTTTCTGTGTGGTTCTCCTTTGAAATGGTTTTGCATTTACAGTACAAGTCGATTACAAGCCTACTTTTTGAAATATGTGGGTATGCACTGTGAAGCTGGACATTTTTTCACCGGTCTTAAAGTGCATAGCAACAGGTACCAAGAAACGAACTTGCATGGCATCTTACTGTGGAGCATCTTTTTCGAAATAATAAATAAATAAATAAATAAAACCGTCATAGTTTTAGTGTCGTGTAGGTGTAATATGTGTGGACATTGCTGTCATTTACCTCTCAGCTTTTCCGCTCTATTAGCAGCTATCCAAAGACACCTGAACGCACTGTCCTCACAGCTCCAGAAACATTATAACAAGGGTAATTTGATTACGTCTAAATTACGGCATCTCCTGGAGCCAGATGGGAACATCTGTAATTAGTCCAGTGAGTGGATTGCTTTACCTTTTAGCGAGACTAAATGAATATAATGCCTCCACAATATGAGGCCCGGATGGCACGAACAGGTTCCGCTGGGCCACCTGGGCCGATCCTGCCAGCTTAAATAAAATCTGTCTGGCGCAAAAGCTCTTCAGTAAAACAACTGATTCTGACGTTTACTTTTTTTCCCTGAAAACATGAAGCTTTAAAACTTGTCTGCTTTTCAATTCTTCATCCATGTGTCTAATGGCTAGCATGTGTGACTAATCCTGTATGCTACATGCGTGCCTGGTTCATGGTAGCACTTACTGACAATACAGTCTTTATAATTAATGTAATTTGTGAAGCTTTGGTGTTTTCTGGCCTGTCTTTTAACTATCTATATTTGCTGGATATATGTACATGGGAACGTAGCCAATATTTAGCACAGAGCTCATTGAATTCTTTGTTTGGCTAGTGCTGCACTTTCTACTACTAAACGTAGTAATGCTAATGTGTTCTAACCCACACACTAACTGAGAAGAAGTTCCCCGAGGATGCACCCTGCTATCTCCCTGCGGACTCGATGCGATCTTCATTACCCCAGATTTAGCACAGATCTAGCAGCATCGTCTCCGCCTGACTCGTCGCTGCGTGACGGCGTAATGAGGGAGCGACGGAATTGGAGCTGACGTCTTCCCATTTTTTTGCTATGATAATAATTACTGTCTGTGTCTGTCTCTTCATCTCGCTCCTCTCTTATCGTGTGGTAATTTGCAGGAGCGCCTAAGAGCGTCTTTATTTATAACAGAGTCTCTTTACTCCAATAAACTAATCACGTAGCAGCGCTACGCCAACAGTTTAATGGAAGATTTTGGACACTGTGAGGAATTAAGACTGCATTTGCGACTAGATTACATACAGTCAAGCTTTCTCTGTATTCTGGGGGGGTTAGGGGGTTTCAAATGGCATAGGAGTCATTGTCAAACATCTTCCGACAAGGTGGTACCACTAGGAACGTTGCTCCTCCTAACCCCCCCAGTCTGTGCTTGAAACTATTTGAAAATTTTAGCCTTTACAACTGTAGCCTTTCCAGATTTCTGATTAAGTACCAGAGATTTAGTACCTGCACTTTGAGTACAGGATGGACTTAACTAGATATACCAGTTGCCATCCAATTTCCAGGGGAGCAGAGCGATCTGGGTAGGGTAGGTCTTCATTAGGGCGTCTTGACAAGTTGATGTCTGGAAATATAGAACAACAAGGCTAAGTGGATGTAGCAGGGTAGGTCATATGCCATGTTGTTATTGTGCTGGAGGATCTTCAATAGCCCAATATCACAATGACTTCACAATTGAAATTATATCACAATTTCCCACACCCTTTGTTCAAACACAGGTTCCTGGTGGTCAACAAACTCGTTCTTGAACCAGCTCTCAGCTCAATCTGTATTGGCTTAGTGGTTAGCACTTTCACTTTGCACCTCCAGGGTCAAGGGTTCGATTCCTGCTTTGGGGTCTGTGTGCATGGAGTTTGCAGACGTGCAGATTTGGCTAATTGGCATTCTCAAATTCCCTGAAGTGTGAGGTCCTACGATGGTTGTAAAAATGGGAATAAATACAATGGTCACTATTGGCCTCCACAGCCCCTAGTTGGACTACAGAGATTCCTAGATGGATCCATCCATACATCCATCCATCCATACATACATCCATCCATCCATCCATCCAGTATATATGTCCATTGGTGAGGTTAGCCATCTACGTGAATAACGGTGGTTTGTGGTTGGACATGGAGCCTATCTTTAATGCCTTTGCAGTCCTGACAAACTGCACAATATCTAAGATACTTGAAGCAGCAACACTACCACCTTGATATTACTGAATGTAATTTGCTGGTAAAAGAAAAAAAAGGTTCCTCAGGCCCACAGTGACCACACCACAGCATGAAAGACTAACAAATGGATCATTCATCAAAAGCTCTGTCATATTCCACCTGTCGCTCATATCCAACTTCATCCCAGCCTCGACCTCTGAAACCGTGCCGACGTTCGCCCGCCCCCCCCTCGTCCTCTTTCTTCTGCTTCTGCTTCTTAGCGGACTTTCGGCAGCGCCTCAGCACCATACCACATCTAACTAAATGTCAGAGAGCAAGAAGATCGAGGACCTGCAGTGGTAATTACTGTACCACACTGACTTCCACAAACCCATTGTCATGGCAACAGATTATCTTTCTTCTCTCGTCCCCTTGTTACTCCATCCACTCTCAGCCCTCCTACATCGTTTGGCCTCTGTCTTATTTCAGTTAGCATTTCTCTCTTTATTATTTTTCCCCCTTCTCTTACTTTTATGCTGTTTGCCTGTGATTTGGCACATTAAAGTCCCTCTCATCTGGTTCTTCTCTTATTTGATTAGCTTTATAATGTCAGATGTAGTACTGACTGTAAAAAAGGAAAGAATTATGTGTTTCTTAGAGCATTCATTGGAAGTCGTCATACGGCGTAATGACTTCGTTGGTGACTCTGTGGTTGAGGCTGTAAGGTCAGGGGTTCATCCTGGAGAACAGCCAAGCTGTCACTGTTGGAGCCTTGACCACAACCTTTAACCCTCTCTGCTTCAAGGGTTTCGTATCTCGGTTGACCCTGAGCTCTGACCCGAGAGAAGCTGGGATTCCCAAAGGATAGAAAAGGGAAAAAAAGACATTTCCAAATATACATACTGTATATGTCACAAATAACAGATTTTTTCAAGTCTTAGACGTTTGCGCCTATGGCTATAAAACGTTGTCCTTTGGGTAATTAGCATATTGTTTTAATCGGTTATGCATGCAGGCATAGTAAAGCTAATTTAAATCCCAAAACACTAAACTAATCTATTAACTAAATGCATTAAAACAACTAAGCAGGTCTGTGCTATGAAACAAGGATTTGATTCCTGATTCCTTCCTGATTTATTTTTCAGACTAATGTACATTAATAACTTGGTTTCTCATCTGTTCTTGATGGGGGCAAATACTTTTTCACACCATTATATCATCTCTGGAAGCATCTGGCAATCCATACCGTGCGTGCCATAGGATGTAGAAGCCATTATGTCTTGACATTTCCTGTTATTTGGGATTTAACTGGTAGTCTCCAGTCCGATGATCCCCGTTACCATGGAAACGTCCTTATATAAGATGGCGCCAAAATATGAATGACCAGTGCTTTGTGATTGTTTTTTTGTTTGTTTTTTTTTTCCATGCCAAGTACGACAAATCACTTACAGATTGTGTGTCCAATTCGAACAGTAATTACAAATCTGTGTTTGGTTTTAGGGGTCTCGCAGCGATCAACCAGATAGGAGCCTGGAAATAGCCGCCCGGGAGCGCTGCCAACATGGCCGCCAAGTGGACAGACTTTTTGCTTAGTGGTTTGATTGCAGCTCCTCTTCTAATCCGGTCTGCCTCGGAATTCACGCCGTTGTGAAAATTAGTCGAACGTGTCAAGCGGTGAAAAAGAAACTGCAGAAAATCACATTGTTATTGCCGTCATATTTTCGTGTTGCAGCAAGACGCTGCTTTGTCGCCAAGGAAACGCAGCTGCCAGTCATATTGCAATCGGACATGCGGATGACCAGGTTGTGTCTGGGAGAATAGGACAATCAGACAGTTTTGACCTTGTGGGGACATTTAACTTCACCTTTTATTAAACAAATGAGGGAAAAAAAAGGATAATAAAAGAAATATTAAATATAAAAATGTTGCTAGTTAAGGGTCGGGATAGAATTAGAATTGATGGGGTGTTTATTAGCTGCATTAATCATCATGTCAATGGAAGGTCCTCACAAGTACAATAAGTCGAATATGTGTGTGTGTGTGTGTGTGTGTGTGTGTGTGTGTGTGTGTGTGTGTGTGTGTGTGTGTGTGTGTGTGTGTGTGTCCCACATGTTAATCTTAGGACTTTAAGGTTAACGCAGTAAGCAATAGGCATAGACACCGAATTTGTCTAACCTGCCGTACACACACACACACACGTACACACTCTCAATCTCCTTCTCTCACACACTATTTTTAGTATATCATTAATAATGTAATCAAGTTCAAGCTTGGCCAGATAAAAGCGTTGAGTAGAATCACCTTTAAAGTAACTTTCTTTTCAACACTTTCTCTACCTGACTCTACTGGTGTGAGTCTGTCCCACTTTTGCGATGTTATGATGTTTTTATGATTTTTATGATGTTAAAGGCATCATAACAGTGTTGGAGACTGACAAGCAGAAGAGCAAGGCTACCACCAGGCACGCTGTGTATTTTGTGTGAGCGCAGGACTGAAAAATAGAAGTGCGCAGCAGGCCGAGAGATGGATTGCATTCTAACAAGTCGGTGACATACTGGAGGAAAATAGATGGTTTACGACATATTAAACACCTGCTCGTATGGGAAAATAATAAACTCTGGGGATTTCACGGTGACGCTGCTTCGTCACACCGCTCCGCTCTTGATTATGTTTCTTTAACAGCCGGTCTTAGCGATGAAGGTAGAGACGCCGGCGTGGTTTGAGCGGGGGGTTTTCATCAGGATTGTCTCTTTGATCTCGTGCTGCTTTTCCGCTCGGATTGGAACCGGAGCGAGAAGAGTAAGCATGGGTACTTACAGTAGGTGGAGCCGGTGTGAAGGATAATGGGTGTTTGTTTGTTTTTTCCATCCAAGCCATGCGAGTCTGCCTGGTGCCATACTGTAGTTCCTGAGGCCTCTCCAAAAAACCTGGAGTCTCAGTTTGTACCCTGATCTCCCTAACCCCGTTTTGTCACACACTCGCACACAGTCGCTCCGCTCAGGAAGATCTCTTAAGTCCCGTGAAGGACTTCGACTGTGGAGGTAAGCGGTGTGAAGGTGAGCGGAGATCGGCTTGCGGCTAAATCCCTCACACACACACTCACCGCTCTCTGGCGTAACGACCCAGGCCGACCTCAAATTAGTCAACAGTTCATGAAATCTATTAAAATGTCTGTACGCTGCAAGATCTCAAGAGGACCCTCGAACCGTTCCGACCCCCTCTATCTGTCTCTGTCTCCATTTCCCTTTTGCCCCCCCACCTCAAAACCTCCTGCCCTAACACCCTCCCACCCAGCAGACATCTTTACAAGGCCCTTTATATCGAGCCCATTAATTGTTTGTTAGGTGTGTAATTAAAAAAGGCTGAGTGAAACATCTTGTTACCAGCTGGGATCGTTATGAGCGTTTGCGGGGCCCGAGCCGGCTGCGGTGAGTATTTAGGGAGGCGTTTATCGCCCCACTGGGGGCCGTGCACTGGGAATCCGGCAGTGTCGGTTTGTTAAAGTTTAACAGCCCGTGCCTAAATAGCTTTATGTGAGCACTTTGCCTTTTAGAAGGTAGCAACGAGCTTGTCTAATCTCTCAAACGTCGCGACGCCCCGCGCTACCGGAGGACACCCGAACGCCTCGCTGGACTTCATCAGGACAGACCGCGTCTCAGGTTAATGATGACCGCCGCTTCTAGAGATTAGACGTTATTGTCAACAACGAGGGATAGATAGTAGACTCAGCCACCTTCCTATACCTAACCCCATGTTCATGCTGGTTCGTGTGTGTGTGTTTACGTACTGGGAACATGCCTGACCATAGAGAAGCACTTTAAACACACAAACAGCTGAGCATTCATTGATTTAACAGCAGTGAAGAAAGCAGGTTGGATTGCTTTGGGGGATAAAGGTATTATGGCAGCTCTTCCATCCCCTGTCCATACAACAAACATGCACACACACACACACACACACACACGCACACGTGCGCACAAACTTTTGTGTACGGTTGAGTGCCATCGATCGTCTGTCAGAAGAGAATCTGAACGTTCTTGTGTGTTTTTAAGGATGATTACCCCTGCTGTGGCTCTCCTAGTGATGTAGACTAAGTGGTTGTGGTCACTTACGCTAATTGCCACTTTCAGGTAGCATTTTAAATAGCATCAGGCTAATTATGTACCTCAGGGGACCGGTATTCCAACCGAGATGGGTACTATTTGCATTTGCGTAGCCTCCCCTGTTGTTGTTGTTGTTGTTCGGTGCATCAGCTGTATAATGCTCTTTTTAGCTCCGTTCAATAAAAACGCTGCACTCCTTTATTTCTTTTCAGGACAGAAGTAAACCCAGTCCTGCTAGCCTTCAATGGGTTTTGGCACAATGTACCCTTCTGCCTCGCTGACTTTTTGATTTTCATGCGAGAAACTTTATACAAAGTTAAAGTGAAATGGGACTTGGCATCGGACTTTTGGCCAACCGCAAAAACTGAACTTCATATTCCTGCACAGAAAAGACCAAGACAGAAGAAGTGCGAAAGCTGATACACACTCCGGGGTGATTCTAGAGCTTGTCGGGGTCCTAGGCAAACATTTAGCAGGGGGCCAAGCAGTCGTCTGCCTTGCCTTTTGACAAGCAGAACCTCTGTGCACACTTCCTCTCTACTGCATCTAATGCCACGTATGGTCTAGCTATTGAGATTTGAAGGAACTATTGACCAAACGTTTATACACCACAGTTCGATTGTCAACCATTTAATCCTTTAATAAAAACAAAAACAGCTCATTGAAATTGTTTCGGAAAAATAAACATTATAGCAGCTTACTCTAGGCCGGAGGTCTAGAGAGAGCTGATTGGCCGAGCTCTCTCAGAGGGGAGGGATGAGAGGTACTGAGTGCTCCCACATTAATCACGGCTCTACAGCCAATCAGGGGCGTCTGTGAGCTCGTTCAATGGAAGGAGCGGATAGCGCCGTCCTCCGAGTGTGTTACGCCGCCCCCAACGGTGCGCAAGCGAGCAGTTCGAAAAGATGCGGTCGGCTGGTGTCACGTGGTTCGGAGGAAACACGTGATAGTCTTCGTCCCTCTCGACTGAGTGGTAGCAGTAGCCTTAATGTGGAGCCCCCTAGTGACGGGGAGGAATTGGAAGCGACTGAATTAGGGAGAAAATCAAGGAAAAAAGAAAAAAAAAACACTCAGCAGAGGAACTGAAATGCTGAGCGGCGAAATTGAAAAACTGAAAATCCCGAGAGGGGGAATTTAAAAAGCAGAGGAGCAAAACTGAAAAAAGCGGAATTGAACATCCGAACAGTGAAATTGAAATACTGAAAAGCGAAATTGAAAAACCGAGCAGCAGAAATCCGAGAGCGGATATATATAAATATTGAAAAGCGAAGTTTTCTAGTAAGACGTTAACCTGGAAAACCGGGCAGTGAAATTGGAAAACTTGAGCAGCGAAAGAGAAATACTGAACAGAGAAACTGAAAAAAAAAACAAGGTCACTGAAGAATCCCGGTATACAAATTTAATCGTTCTTAAGGTGAAATTTCGTATTGTGAAGCGTATTTTCCCATAGGGAATAATGTAAATGCAGATAATCCGTTCCAGCCACCCAATTTCCCAATTTCCAACACTATAATCATATTTTTGCATATAAACACAATCAAAACATTAAGAAAATACATGAAATAAATATAAATTAAACCT
>QMIH01001532.1:70284-82791 GCA_003987875.1 Clarias batrachus | reverse complement strand
TAATAATAATAATAATATTTAGTATTAGGATGTACGTCAATGCCAACGTACCATATTATTATATGCTTTCAGCATCATGTTATATAAACAATCTACACAAATGTATTTTTACAAACAACATTTCATTATACTGTATAATGTAACATAAGGATATGTTGCATAGCACAAATGACCTTGAGAAGACCTTGTAGCAGGTATATGTATCAGGTGACTATTTATTTATTCATTTGCTCTTATTGTATATGTTTAAATCCTATTTGTTTGTTGAGTTCTGTTTCATTTAGTACTGCTTCCTATTACGAGAACTTAATACACTTTTTTGGTCCTATTCCAAAAAACTTGCAGAACCCAGATAGGCTGGGTTTATTTTTAATATCTGCCCTGCGACTCCCAACTTCTTCACCCGAGTTTATTTCGGCTTATCGCGGAGGAATCAATCGTGGCAGATCAATCTTTCCCTGCATGATTTAATGCAGTAAATCCAAACTAATTCTCAGAGTCTCGCTCCCCGGGCCCCAGCTGGCGGGGAAGGCTGGGTGTCGCGCTTGCTATCAGACGGATCTGTGAGTGATTGCTGGAGGGATGCCGAGGCTGACACGTGTCAGAGATGATAAGAGTTCCGACAGCACTATTAACCTTTGTTTGGCCACCTCTAACGCGTCGGGAGTAAATAATTAGAAACACGGTACGCGTCCTGTCCCCCACCACGCCTTCCGTGACTTTGGTGGGAAATTGATGGGAAGCTGTTGTTTAGAGTCAGCCACTTATCCAGGGTGTAGGTGATTTTAAGACTAACACAGAGCTAGTCTCTTAGAGAGATTTGTACCATGTCTGGTCCGTTTTGTGTAATCTTGCACAGTTTTAGGACCTGACCTGGCTCGGGTTTTAATTTAGTGACATATATACTTGTATATTGTATGATGCTAAATGAAACACGTTAAAGCATAGATCTAAAGTGCAAATGTGCATTTAACGCAATGCTAATATGCTAATATTAGCACTGTGGATCACAGATGATAAGGCCAACGCTGAGTGGTTAGCATAGATGAGAGCGGAAATGAAGTTGCTGCTGAGGTTGTTGCACTTGTCACTGTAAAGCATGTTTTCCCATTTCTTTCATTTAACCTTCATTGTTTAATTGAATCTGAAGAAATGTGGGGGGGATTTCGCACAGTACTCTATAATTTCAGCACGCGGATAGCGAGTGCACGCAGACTTTCCCAACAGTACCAAATGTTACTTCTTAACTCTGTGGATCGTTACAAAACGTAAAGCCCCAAACAAATACACTTCCAGGTCTAGCCGATGCTGCGCGACTGACGGGGCTTAGACACCAGTGCACTCAAATCCGACTGAACAGAACAGAGGATTGTAGAGCTTAGTTTTGTTATTTGCTGGGTTGTTAATGGTGAGCAGTCGTTCTCCACTCTTAAGTCTTTCATTTCTTTGTCCTCGCTCCCTATTACCTAGATTTGTTTGATGCAGGCTCGATCCAGGACCATATGTGAGATTTCATATTGGCCATGAATTAAACAAATGAGTTTTGACTTAAACCGGTCTTTATTTAAAGGGACAAAAAAAAAGGAAGTGCAAGACACATGCTGTTACCTGTGAGATCGAGCAAAGAGGACTACCACTACGGAAATATGGGATATCTTGAGACACCTCAATTACAGTCTCACCCTTTGCCCCAGACAACAAATTGGTGCCTTTATCCGATCCCTTCTGATGCTCTTTTTTTTGTTGAAACGTCTGTTTCCCTGCCAATTTGCTGAATGTCTGCAGCAGACAGGAAGTTTTTCAGCATGTGTCTTCAGTGAGACGTCAGAGCCATGCGGAAAGCCACTGAGGTTTGTGGGAAGAGAAAAAAAAAAGAAGTAGCAGTTTTGTTCCCCGGTAGCCTGAGGCGAGGGCAGCTGGTTCACCCGTTGGGGCAGATTCAGCACAAGACAGGGGACGAAAAAAAAAAAAAAAAAGGCTCAAACAAACAGCGAGGGTGTAGCTTTGATATTGGGGTGTTTACACAGTGGGACTTATCGATTCCACCCTAAGTGACCTTCAGGCTTACACTCGAGTAATAGATCTGTGGAGGGATTTGTGTACGTTTGTGTGCGTGTCATCAGAAAGCTGGGAACTGCATTCCGTGTTTTGCTAGGTCGCCGATTCGTTGGTGTCAGAAAGGACTTGATAGAATTGAATCATTGTTAATTAAACCAGAAGTTATTCATTTATTCATAGTCGATATCTTATTTGGATAGTCCTTATCAGAGTTACAGTAGATCATATTTTGGGAATACTATGAGTTGATACCCTGCAGTATGGCTAGGTTTTTGGGAAGTAGGAAACAAAAATGTGCACATGAGAAGAACCTTAGGATCAAGATGAAACCCCAGTCTCTAGAGCTGCAAGGGAGCAACAGGACAGGCATGCGCCCGACCAACCATGCTGCTCTAATACGACATTATACTGCACATTTATAATATGTATTGGTACAGTTAGCTAAGATTTTCACTGTGTCATTGCAAGAGCTTGTACTTTGTCACTGCCACTTATACCTGCTGAAGAGCCATCTTAAGAGTGGAAGAAAGTAAAGAAGTGCTTTAAAGTTGAACTCTTCCACACTTTAAGAAGAGCTATTGTTTTCCTTCCAGAACCAAAATGCCTGGAATGAAAAAACAGTGCTTGGTAACGCCAAGACCACAAAATGCCAAGACCACAAAAAAAAAAAATACCAGGAGAACCACTCAACATATGAACATCACCACCAACGCCAACAAGATACACAGTAATACATCGTTGGGCTTGTTGCTTCCTGGCAGCTATAAGGTCCCTATGTTAATCCTGAGCTTTGAAATTGTGAAAGTTCTCTCGGTGTCCGTGTTGGTTACCTTTTGTTCCGTCCAAAAAAAAAAACAAGCCAGTGCGTAAACTGGTGACTGGTAAATCGCTAAGTGTAAGAGTGTGTCCATGCCTACAGGTCGAATCATGAATTCCTGCTCATGTTCCATGACCAGGATAACGTGCTCGCTGAAGATGAATATAATAAAATAACCAGTTTTCTAGCATTTGCAGCAAGCTAAATGTTCAAGCTCCCCCAGCAAACATCACGTGGCATCATCATGTCTTTCATCACCTTCGTGGCAGTTGTAGAACAACTTAGCGACCATGTAGTAAATGCAATCAGGATGATCTCAATCCAAGGACCTTCTCTCTAGACTTAACCCTACGCCATGCACATGCTTTTTTGGGTCCAGTTACTTCCTATCTACATGTACTGAAGATTAGCTGAGTAGAGAGCATGAGACCCTGGTACAGCCTTCCTGCCGAAGACCTTAAGATCTTTTTAAAGCAATTTATAGCCACATTTAAGTGTATAATTACATTTGGTGATTGCTAGTCTGTTCATTACACATTCTGGAACATTCCTAGCAGCATGGTTTACTCGACAGGGTCACGGCCTGTGATCTTACACACGTCATGGTTGTTAGGTTTTTGTCGAACAATAGAACCCTGCTAATCGATTGGCTCTTGAACCCAACACCCCCCACCGCCACCACCATCAGCACCACTTGCCTTTGGATTACATGCTATTATTTTGCTAATAGGGTGTGACGCTTGCTTAATCGTGGCAGGGGAACACTGACGCTTGCAATTATTCTGAAGGGAGAATAACAAAACCACTGGGGCATCACCTCCCATTCCGTCCCATTTCTCTCTCACACACTTTGCTTTTATGGGACTCATGACTGCTATTAGTATCTCTACAGTAGGTTAGAAATAAAACCTGACAGGTTGGTGTGATGGAGCAAAGAAGTTGCCACCTGTTACCTCCCTGAAGTTGATTATTTTCCAAGCGTTTTATTCCTCTTATACTAAAGCAAGTGCTGTCAGACACATCCCTGCTGTTATAGAAAATCAACCAGTAAGTATCGAGCATTCCAAAACAGTGGGCTATAAAACAGATACAGTCTATACTGTAGTATGTTTACTGGCTACACTTCATCGACCCGTCATCACTGTTTGATGAGATTTGAACCCCTTTTTCCCGTTTTCAAGCATCTGATCAGGGTTAAGCGCTAGCCAAAACGGAAATGGCTACATCTGTCCGGTAAAAGTTTATTAACCTTGAAATGAAGCCGGGGCGTCGGAGGGCACAGCTTCCGACTCTCGACATGTAGCAGAAAATGAAAAGGTGCTTGATATATAGTGCGAGGGTAATAGACTTTCCTGGCTCTAGCTGATATGTCATTACAGGCACTTACTTTTTATAAATCAGCCTTTGTTCTGCCCTTTGGATGCCACGATTGATTTTCTTCATTCCTTTTTCGTAAAATTCCGTCTTTAGTCTAAATCTTTCTTGATTCATTCGTACAATGGTGATGATGCTGTTGCTTTGTCTCTAAAGACGCTTTCTACTTGCCTCCCAGACTAAAGGCGGGCTTTGGCCTTTAAGACCGGCGGCCAAAACAAAGCCAGGATTTAATGAGCGAGTTAAGCCGCTGCGTGACTTTGACTTGTCTACGAGGTCAGCGCTGATACGGTCGCAGTTTGCGTGGGTTTCTGTTTGCTCGTAATCAAACCGTGAGCTTCTTCTCCCGCTGTTCAGCCTCCTACTCACACTGGGACAAACTGCGAACAATAGACGCCAGCCCGGCTACTAGCAAAGGATAAACGCGTCTAATGCCACCCCGTCTCCTGGTCCGATGGATGTCAGAAATGAGAGGCTAAAACACAGTTTAGGTTAAAGGAGATTTAGTTTGTAAAACAAGTTTGCAAAATCCCTTGGGGGATTCCAAGGTGGATGGGGGACAAAATATTAACTGGGATTTGCAGGAATTGTAGGAACCTCTGTAGTCCAACTAGGGACCATGGAAGCCGTTGTATTAATTCGCCAGTGGTCAACATTCACAATCACAATTTGGGAACGCTAATGAGCTTAAACAACCAAGCATGGGGAGAACATTCAAACTCCATGCACACAGACCCTGAGGCGGGAATCGTACCCGGACCATGGGGGTGCAAGGGGGCCAGTGTTAACCAAATTGCCACAGTGCTGCCGTGCTATATATTTATATATATATACATAGTTGCTATTATGTGAAATCACATTTCAAGCTGATAAAATAAACCCTCGCTCTCTAATACCACTTCATTTTTCATTATGCTCTTATGATTACCATAGTTATTCCCCGCCTTAAATAGGCACCCATTTTATAATTACTGTTATTATGCTGATAATATTTGCCTTGTCTTTTAGCCTAATGCTTTGCCTGATAAGGGTTCTTTTCCTCCCTTGATAAAATAAGTGATTATGCAAGTGTGATATATTTTAAAGTGATTGTAGAAACTAAGAAGATATCTCCTGTGCATTTTGCGCAGGTCTTTTCGCAGATTATAAGTGGATAACTGACAGATTCATTTAGCATACCTTTTGTCCTTTATGTACGAATTCATTCCGGTTTAAACAGAATAGATGCACAAAACAACAACACCAATAAAAGTTAGTCATAATTAAAGTTAAAAAAAAAAAAAAATCTTCTTAATGGGACCTTGCTGAGTCAGTGTCGATACTGAAGAGTGCTGAGGCTGGTTAATGCTGCCAAGCTTCATCCAGGAAGACATTGTTTTGTTAAAGATCACATGCTTTGTGTGGGTAAAAAAAAAAAAAACACTATGTCGAACACTCAAGTGCTCATTAATTAGAGCTATTTTAATACCGCTTTATAAGCCCTTGCCAGTTCAGTTAAGATGCCGTGAACAATGAGCACCTACGAATTTGGCCTGTGGTTCTGCTGGGGAAAATCTGGAAGGAAAAAAAAAAAAAAGTTAAATTCGTAATTTAATAAAATATTTTGTTCAAGGACAGGCTACAAAGCAAAGACAAAAGGAGACAGAGGATTGTTATAAGGACATTTTTAGTGACAGTAATGGCAAATTTTATTCAGCAAGAAACATCTGATTCATGACAGCTTAGTTAGAAGACTCACTAATGCAAAACATTAGAGAAAAAGAACTGGACCGTTGCTCGGTGGTCCAATGTCCTCTTTTCAGACGAAGGTAAATGTTGCATTTCATTTCGAAATCAAGCTCCCAGAGTCTGGAGGAAGAGTGGAGAGGCAGAGAATCCAAGCTGCATGAAGTCCAATGTGACGTTTCCATGGTTGGTGGTGGTGATATGGGTTGCCATCACATCTGATGGTTGGTCCAAAGCGAGTGTAGACATCTATCAGGAGATTTTCAAGCACTTCATGCTTCCATCTACTGAGAAGCATTACAGAGATGCAGATAAAATTTTTCAGCAGGACATACCTGTAGCGTCTGGCCACACTGCCAAAAAACTACCACCAACTGGTTTGGTGACCATGATATTACCATGATATTGCATGACTGCTCAGCCATCTCACCTGACCTGAACACCATGGAGAACGTATGGACTATTTAGAAACATCTGTACAAACAAACGAGCTAAAGGCTGCTATCAAAGCGACCTGGGCTTTGGTAATACCCCAACACTGTCACAGGCTGATCACCTCCATGCCACACCACATTGATACAGTAATTCCTGATAATGAAGCCTAATCAATCAATCAATCAATCAATCAATCAATCAATCAATAATCTCAAACACCTCACACAGTAGATGATACACAGGGTTATAACCTTCGTCACTGGCACTGCTGTCATTATCATCAGCAGCAGCTGCTGCGTTGGTGGCATTATCATCCTCATCATCATTGTCATCATAAGCATCACCAAGTTTCTTCATCCTAATTACCACCCTCTTCGTCTTTTCTTTCATCATGATGATTTGTATTTTAGTCGTCTTTCTTCTTCTTCTTCTTCTTCCACATCACTCTCTCTCACCCACCATTTCATTTGCCATTCATTGACTTCGTTTTTCAAATTTATTTTTGAAAGGCTAATCATGCTCAACATGTCACCAGCCTCTCTTTATGCATGCAGCATTCTTTTTTTTTTCTTCCTTCAGAAGGTAAATAATGCATTTATCGCATGCTGATGTGTGAAGCGCACCATCTGCAATGAACATCATCAGCCTCTTCTGCATTTCATATTCGGCGCTGATTATTCTCTCATTTCATCACTTCTTAAGACGCCAGTTTCTGTAATCTCACGGATACCTCGCGGACACCGCGCAGTAGCCACAGTCAGTTATGTAAGGAACGGAAAAAGCAGACTCCTTCAGCACACTTTCTTCTACTTGTTTTTGCTGTGTGAAGTTTGCTTTGCTGGAGTAAGAAGTCATGTAGATAAGACGTAGGGACAGGCTTACTGTACCCTTCCACAGGGGCTGTTTGGTCCACGGGGTATTGAAATGGCAACAGGGTAAAAAGGTTAGACTTCTCCACAGCTCCTCCTTTGAGCATCTCTGAGACAGAAGGTCATGGGTTTGCACCAGGGTTTGAGGTCTCTGTCTCAGGAGAAGCCCCTAATCCAGGGGATTAGGGGCTTAGAAGCAGAGAGGGCACCTTTGTGCGACCTCGACTAGGTTATTTCCCAGTTTGAGGGGCAGTGGCTCTGCTTCAGGGATCTCATGAATTATCATTTGCTTTACCTAGTGGGTGAGTCTAGTCACATTGTGTCACATGTGCTCTGTCTTTGCATATGAAACCCTATGCATTTCCTAATGACGATAGGTTAATACATGATGAAGCCACTACTTGTCCTTGTGCACCATGATTACATCAATGCAAATGAAATGTTTAGCTAGCTTTAGCTGGCAAGCAAGCATACACTATGAAAAACAAACAAACGAAAAAAAAAAAAAAACGTCTGTTTTCTTTTCCAATAGCATGGTGGCTAATACAGCCCATACTATATACGAGCAATTGTGACACACTCTTGTCCAAGGTCAAAATACAAACATACATGCAATTAGACAACAGGGAGCTTGCGGTTTGCAGTGCAATCAAATTAGCTAAAACATGCTAGTTAGCTATTTTGTTGTTGTTGTTGTTATTTATTTACTTTCTCAGGATTGCCACATCCAATCATTCAATCCGCCAGTTATGGCACAAGTTTCCCCTCCCAAACCCATACATGCAAACACCGCATCAACAATGTCTGGGTATTTTATATGATTCAAGATTCAAAGAACTTTATTAATCCTAGAGGAAAATTGGTCATGGACAATGCACATCTGGACACGATTGATATGATGATTGCTGATTGGAGGGTCAGGGGTTTGAGCCCCATCACCACAGCTGGGTTGTAACATCTGGCCTCTTATGCTAATTGGCTTGTCTAAGAGGCCAGATGTTGCAACCCAATAGTGGTGATGGGGCTCAAACCTCTGACTCTCCAATCAGCAACCCAGAGCCTGAGCTGCCTGAGCTACAGTAGCACTGCCTCCTAGCTTGCTAAAATCTAGTATGTCAAACAGAACCAGCTTGGTACAGTATGTGCTCATTGTGTATTTTACATGATCCAAGCTGCGACAGCAAATCAACATCCATTAATCAGATGATCGATCTCTTTAAACCACTCACTTTAATTAGAGTTTTAAATACAAAACTATTCACAGAGTCAAACTGGATATATAGCATTATGTAACAAAGAACCATGTTAAAAAAGCGTCTGGGTGAAGATATAAATTCCCCAATAAGGGTATGTTGCAATGCATTCTGAGCAGATTATGGTACAAATAAATAACTTGTGTTTTGAAGCTTGCAATCAAAATACTCGTTTAAACATGAGCACAAACAGCATTGTACATCAGGCCCGCGTCTCGTCTCGTCTCGTCTCGTCTCGTCCCTTCTCATGTCTTCTCATTTTGACAAATGGCTCCATGGTGCAGAACTGGGTCAGGTCTGTTGTCTGCCCCGAACATCTCTGTAAATAAAACACATTATTTTTCAACCTCAGTAAATCAGTACATCAGTTATTTCCTCCGTGGAAATGTATGTGAAAACTCACAGCTTGCTCTGATATCATTTCCTCCTGTATTGCCCTCCCTGGCAGCGACGCGTCTCCGGAGATCAGCGGGGTCTGATTGGAAGACGTCTCCGCATTCCACATGGCCAGTAATACAATCAACATCAGGAGCGAAGGAGTGAAGGAGAGAAGGAGAGCTGTCATTACAGCTTCATGCCTTCTCTCCTTCACTCGCTCTTTCTCTGTCTCTTTTTCTCCGCTTGGCGATGTACGCACTTCATTTAGGGACAGGGAGCTCTCACAGCTGAGCTCCTCACACTCCTGACCCTCTCTCTCTCTCTCTCGCTCTCTCGCTCTCTCTCTCTCTCTCAGACGCAGGCGGTTTTGTTTTATTATTGGTGTTGTTGTTGTTCAATAATTCTCCACTTTGCCCGAAGTTATTTGGCAGATCCTCTTTCCCAAAATAAGTTACATTCGATCAGATTTGGGATCTCCAGACTTGGATAGTGCACCGCTGTAGTGTAACTGGTAACTAACAGAGACTGCAAGGTTAGACTATCAATGTGAAGGTGTGTAACATAAACTTTTTTTTACGCTTTTTGATTTTTTTCTTTATAATTTTGGGAGGAAGAGAGAGAGGGCTAGTGAGAGAAAGTTTATAGCTACTTAAATGCAAGAAATGCCAGAACTAAATCATGAAAAAGAAAGAATGAAAGGAAGGAAGGAAGGAAGGAAGGAAAGTAAATGATCAAAGAAAGGTATAAAGGAAGTGAGGGGAAGAAAGAAAATAATTGAAGAAGGAAGAAGAAAGCAAGGAAGGAAATCATTGAAGGAGGGAGGCAAGAAAGAAAGTGAACAATGGAAGGAACAAAGGAAAGAAGGATGATTAAAGGTGGAAGGAAAGAAATCAAACCAATCACAGAAGCAAGGAAAATAACTAAAGGAAGGAATAAAGGGAAAAAAAAAGAAAAAAAATGATAGAAAGAAAGAAGAAAAATGAACGAAGTTGGAAGGAAAGAAATAAAATCAGTGATGGAAGGAAGGAAAGAAAGCAAATGATTGAAGGAAGGAGAGCAGGTTTAGGAATTGAAAGATCAAAGCAGGGAGGCAAAAAAAAGAAAATTATCAAAGGTAGAAATAAAGATCAAGAAGGAACGGAAGGAATAAAACGGAACAAGGAAATTAAAGAAAGACAGAAAGGGAAAGTATGCAGGAAATAAAGGAAATAAGAAAAAAAAAAGTGAGAAATGAATGAAGGAAAAAAGAAAAGGATGGGCAGAAGGAATGAAGAAAAGATGTTATGATCCAGTGTTATTTTGTTTCTCGTTTTTGCCTTTCTTGGACTTGCTCGATTTTTGAGAGAGAGAGTGAGAGAGAGAGACCCGGCTCTACCGTATGCACCGCCTCGTCCTTGTCCCGAATCATCTCAAGCTCTCAGTCCGGGGTTTCGTTCCACGTCGAGCTCTCCTGAGACATAATCAGCATCCAGTGAGCTCAGTATTATTGATATGTTGAACATGGCTTATGAATGAAGATCATCACATTTTTTAAACTCTTTTATTATTATTTTTTTCTGTCCTCTCCGGCCAAGGAGAACGCTCTGCCACTCTGCTACCATTTCAATTCTTTTTAAACTCCTAACGAGACTGAGGAAGCACAAAACACAAATTAATAAAAGATGTTTTTTTTTTTCCCCTCCTTTATTGATGTTATTATGACGATTGTGAAACATGACAAAAGCAAACGCAGCTGCGTTCTCTCGGCTGTTTCCATCCTTATTAAAGGCAGAATAATAGCATTTGTGATACTTTTTTTTTGTTTTTTTGGTGGATTTGGAAACTAAGGTTTTGCATTATGCTCATTTTTTTTCCCTTTCTTTTAGAAGATGGAGATTTATGGATAGACTCTGGTTTGGTTTGTGTGCTTGTGCTTTTTACTCATCATTTGCCAGAGCCAGCGCTTTATTCGCAGTAATCTCTGTCATCTCCTTCCCCTTTTTAGACGCGTGTTGGGATGTGACAAGACCTTGGAGGCTACTCTACAATGACCTTAAACTCGATTTTTTCCAAACAGTTTAAAAAGGGACATTTTGCTATCTAACATTACGGGTTTCTTCCTATGAATATCAAAGAAACCACTGCATCGGCAGACAATGCATGACGATAACGGAAAATTACGCCCAGTCATTTGCTGAACAAGTTCACAAGAGGTCACACTTTATAATGGAAAATACTTTGAGCAGATAATAAGGGGCGATGCTTTAATCATGTACATTGACGTTTAGCAGGACGAGGGGGATTGCTCATGGAAAATATGTGATAAAGTGGAAGGTAACCAAGTAGATTTACTGTGTTACTGTACTTACAGTAAGTATCTATTTCATATAACTGTACTAACTGTACTGTACTGTAAACTCCAACAAGGCTCTTAACCCTCAACTGGTCAGATGTGTATTGAGATAAAAATAAGGGTGTTTGCCAAGTGCCTAAATGCCTAATATATTTGCTACGTAAGTAAATTAGAAGGAAGTCATTTTATCCTTTTACTCAAGTACAATTGTGACTGAAGGACTTCTACTTTTACTAGAGCAATGTTTTACCTAGGAGATATATACTTCCCCACCTCTGCCAATTCTACCCATAACACGGTTACTAGACATGATGATGCTACAATTGTCTTAAAAAAGGGCAGAATTACTATACAGTGGAACCTCAGATTGTGAGAAATGCGGTTTACGAGTGTTCAGCCAAACGACTAAGTATTTTAAATAACTTTTGACTTGAAAAACGAGCAAGTCTTGATTTACGAGTGCCGAGTATCATGTATCACGCCTGCGCTTTTGTTTTGACACCGCGTGTCATGTGATCCCAATGATTTTTCTCTCTCTTGCGCTGCGGAATTGTGGGTAATCGTCTCCCCTGCTGGGTCTTAGTGCTCATCTCTTACTGGTATAATCAACATCTCCCTCTTTGTTTCAGCATGTCTCCTATGTCTGTGCATGCACGTAATTTGACACCGACACACACACACACACACACACACACCGACACACGCACACACACTCTCTCGCTTTTACACCCCCCTCCCTGGCTTCACACACACATACAGACACACAATCTCTGCTTTACACAGAAAACTCAGCCCTGTCGCGATTCTTTTCAAAGGTAAGGTGCTGGTTCATTTTTTTTGTTTTTTTTTTTTTTTTTTTTCTTTACAGCAGTGATTCCGTTAGTATGCGCACACACGAGTGTTATTAGAGAGTTTTCTTTTTTTTCCCTTTAAAACAGTATTTCCCTTGTGTGTGTGTGTTTGTTGTGAAACGTAAAAAGCGAGGTGGGGCAGGGAGGACGAGTTCTACTGCCCATAAACGGAAAAATTATCTGTTGGGATTTATTTTAACTTTTTTTTAAAGGTAAAGTGCAGGTTAATTTGTTTCATTTTACTTTATATATTTTATTATATATATTGGGGGCTGTGGAACGAATAGTTTTAGTTTTCATTTTTTCCTATGGGAAAATTCAATTTAGTTTACGAGTGTTTTGGAATACAAGCTAACTTCCAGGACGACTTATGCTCATAATCCAAGCTTCTACTGTATATATATATATATATATA
>QMIH01001532.1:29893-68622 GCA_003987875.1 Clarias batrachus | reverse complement strand
GATTGGGTAGATGTGATGAAGTAGATATTATAGGGTAGATGTGATGGAGTAAATGTGATTGGGTAGATGTGATGAAGTAGATATTATAGGGTAGATGTGATGGAGTAAATGTGATTGGGTAGATGTGATGAAGTAGATATTATAGGGTAGATGTGATGGAGTAAATGTGATTGGGTAGATGTGATGAAGTAGATATTATAGGGTAGATGTGATGGAGTAAATGTTATTGGGTAGATTTGATAAAGTATATATGATAGCGTAGATGTGATGGAGTAAATGTGATTGGGTAGATGTGATAAAGTAGATATTATAGGGTAGATGTGATGGAGTAAATGTGATTGGGTAAATGTAATGGAGTAAATATGATTGGGTAGATGTGATGAAGTAGATGTTACTGGGTAGATGTGATGAAGTAGATATGATTGGGAAGATGTGATGAAGTAGATGTTATTGGGTAAATTTGCTGGAGGAAATGTGATGTGGTAAATGTGATGGGGTTGATGCAATACAGTAGATGTGATTGGGTAGGCATGATGAGACCGATGTAATCAGTACATTTGATGGATCAGATGTGGGGCTGAATGGGTGCATGTGATTTAGTATATAAGATGCAGCGGATGTAATAATGTAGACTTCCTGAGGCAGATGTATTCGAGTCAGTGTAATAAGTTAACTGTTAATAAGGTTGTAGTGGGGTAGGTGTATTGAGGTGGAAGTATAGTAGATGTGATGGGGTAGATGTGAAGTAGTGGACGTGATTGGGTAAATGTGATTCAGTAGATGTGATGGGGTAGACATGATAAGGCAGATGTAATGAACCGATGTGATGAGTGATGGGGTTGTATATGTAGTGCATGTGATGTAGTATATAAGATGTAGAGGATGTAATAAGAGAAACGTGATGGATCAGTTGTGATGAAGGTGATATAATGGAATAAATGTGATTGGTTACCTGTAACAAGGTAGATAAGAAAAAGTGATATAGACGTTATGATGCAAAGCCGGGATGGAGCTGATGTAATAAGGCTGATGTAATGGGGCAGATGCAATGGCTTTGAGTGCTAACTCTTGTGCAATAAAAGCATTTAGATTTTCTGTCTAATTAAAATCCATTTAATTAGTGGATCGATGTACAATCTACTATACAATAAAAAGGATGAGAGTTGAGGTTCCTTCAGTCTATGTCTGACCTTTTAGGATTTAGATTGTCTACACCTTTGTGCAGAGTCTTTTCTCTCCTCTCCACAGGCAGAACACGGTTTTAATTGCCGTTACACACCGAGGTTTATGACCTGAAGCGGATCTGCCGCAGCAGCTTGTTCGTTACGTCCAGCATTCGCGCCATCTTGTTATAAATGCATTGCACCTTCCACACAGATCGAGGAGGACGGGCTGAGAAATAAAAGTGTCCGTTTGTGGCAACACGGAAACTAATGAATATTTGAATAGCGAATGTGCAAACAGGGATTTTTTCGCTCGGCGTCTTGTTTCTGGTTGGTAATATTTTAACACGGGAGAAAGGCAAAAGTACAAAGCACTCGTGTGTAATGTTGCTGGGTAGGAAATAAAAGCAGAACATGAGCAGGAAGCAAAATTAATATGACCCTGATGTGCGTGAAGAACAGTTTCTATCTGCTTTGATTATTCATACCTGGAGCTACGTAGGTATAGCAGCTCAGATGAGTCTCTCTCTCTCTCTCTCTCTCTCTCTCTCTCTCTCTCTCTCGTGGGATTTGAAGCACACCAGGAATCTAAATTAAGAAATATGAATATGCACAGTTCACTACTATTTTATACATGATTCTCATTTGTTACACAAACAGGCATCCTGGCCCCATTACTGAAGCAGAGCTGAAACAAATTAAAGTTCACAGGGATGAAACACTTGAACATCGTCTTGCATTTCTTCGGTGTAATTATTTTTCATCGTTCCTTAAATACAGAACCAGAGAACAAAGTCTGAATGGAGCACATTGTCGTTAAACGCTTGCGTGTACCTGTGTAGGTTTAGAAGGCTTCTAGCTAAAATAGAGGAGATGAAAATGTTTAGGTTAGCATTGAAGGCACGTCACACTGACATCTTGTGGTCTCAAGGTCTTTGCATGTCTCAATCCATCCAGCCACACAATAGGAAAAAAAAATCGTATATAAATAAATGTCCATAGACAACCTCACCTCAAGCCACTTTGCCTTTAGCATAAAATGGTTTTAATCATGTAAAAAAATGTTGGATTGGTAGCGTCCACCTCGTACCCGGGTCAGACCCTGGTTAAATTACTCATCCCCAGCCAGAAACTGAAAATGACTCACCTCAGGCATTGGAGGTAAAAAAAAAAAAAAAAAGAAGCGAATTAGGGCACCAAGTGAAAATGAAAGAGAGAAAAAAGCGACATAAAAGCGAAGGAACTCATCTAAAGCAGTCTGTTTGAAGCCGAGACATCAAGGGGAAACCATAAATTAAATTCTTTTTTATAAGTTCAATTTTATTTCCTATAGAGCTTTTAAAAATAGACATTGTCCTGAAGGAGCTTTACTGAAATTCACGATATGGGTCAATCTTTCAAATTCTGGCAGAGCGAATGATTCATTATACCGTAGATGCTTCTGATTTTAATTCATAGCTGATGTTTATACAATAGTGTGTATGTACTGTATTATATAGTATGTGACCGTGATAAGAAAATATGAACATTGACTTCTTAACATAGTTTTTTTTTTTTTTTTTTATCAAAACCTAAATAAATGTGTGTGTGTGTGTGTGTGTGTGTGTGTGTGTGTGTGTGTGTGTGTGTGTGTGTATGAGGGCGATGTAGGTGCTGAATTTCTTTAAAATGGTACAAAATGTTTATATTATATCAATATCTATGAGAATTTTCATGAACATCATTGCTCAAGGTGATATGAAGGTTTATATTATCCAATTTTCAATTGAAAATTGGATAATATAAAATGTATACAAAAATTACTTTAGCACATTTTAATTTGTATGAAATGAAAAGCTGTTTATAAAAATGTATAGGAAGGTACTTCGCAACCGGGATCCAACGACAGTATGTTAATTTTATACTCAATTTGTTCATATATGATTATTTTTTTAAATATATATAATTTAGTTAATCACAGTCATAATTGTCTATAATTAATCATGATTTTTAGAATAAAAATACTCAGATTTGGATTCTAAACATGTGATAAAGAATTGGAATAAAGAAATGCATATAGCAAAGTGGTTAGAGAAAACAGATTATGCCGTTTTATAATATCTTACACATTAACATTTAAATATTATATTATAATCTTATGAATGGTATGCCTTTTTTTTATAAATGCCTTTTTATAATGAAACCTGCCGTTCAGCAAACCTTGTGTCATTTAATTATCCAAGGGTCCTTATCTCACACAGCTCCCATTCTGGGAAACCATTAGGATCAAACTTAGTCATATAATTCACTTGGGTTAAAAAATAAATAAATAAATAAATAAATAAATAAATAAATAAATAAATGGAATAGTAATGTGTTAACTACAAATTGTAATGCATAACTTTTTTTTTTTTTTTTACTACAGTATATATGTTAATCATTCTACAATCAAGTCTGACCCTATTGGCGTCCCATATTGGCAGCATGATCGACAGCTTAATACAGTATATACTGTATGTGTTACTTTGTAACATTGAACTTTGAACATTTTTCAGACTCCTTGTAAAATCTGCTCAAACGAACATAAAAATGAACATAAAGTAAATAAGTGGATTTGCCTGATAAACATGTATTAATCCCAGTTTAAAGGCCTATTTAATTAGCGCGGCTTCCTGAACTCTTCTTGGATGTTCTTGGTTGTCTGTCTCTGACGTCACTGTGCTCGGTACGCAATAACTACGACATGGTGTACGACTCGCTAATTATGATTACTTACACTCCAGAGATTATTAATATCCAACCAGATTAAGATCATATCATTACGTTCTTTTTTTTCATGTTCTAGTTCTCAATCAAAGAGTTTTATTCTTTTTTTTTTTTTAACTTAATAAATAACTTGGAGGTAATTTCAATCAATCAAAATCAGCAGGTGATGCGGAAAATTTCCCGTCACCAATTTAGACTTAATTACCAGGGCATTATTCACATTATTCCTGTTTGGACAGTGAATTATCCTAATTAAAATGTGTGCATGCCTTTCACCAATTTATTCTAAGCTCCTGTGTGGATACCCAAAGACGGATTAACTTGGATACCATCTCGGGGAAATGAAGTAAAGTCAGAGTTTTTCATTTTATAATGTCGGCAGTGGAGAATAACACAGAATTCTATCCAGCCTTTGTTTCGTTTGCTCCGTGGTCCTTACTCGATCAGTAGCGTTATGGACACAGTGTGAAAAAAAAAAATTGACCTTCCGAGATAATCTATTTATGAACACATCTTTCTTCGCTCAGCCGAAGCCCAATCTGCTGTCAGCTTTATTGGACTGAAGATACAATTGAGCATCTTGGCTGGTGTATCTGCAGCGCCTGCGCCGGTTTCATTTGTCAAGAAGAGACCCTGTGATTACCTAAGAAGCCTACAGGTCCTGTTCGATGGCTGATTCTATAGTCTTCACTCATTTCGGAGACACTCCAGCGGGAGTGTTTTTTTTTTTTTTTTTTTGGCTGCACTTGTTTTCACCAAACTTAAAATAGTGGACGTCGATTATTGGATCCAAGTTTGAACGGAGCCTGTTTTCTAGAACTTACTATATTTTGGTACTGCACATGCAGATGTTGCACAGATGCTGTACAGATGGTAGTTAGCATGTGACGTTGTAGCCTTGAGAGAAGAGGATCGGGATTATAACCCTGGTAGTGTCAGTAACCTACAGTAACATGTAACATATACAGCAGAAGGTTGCTGCGGATTTATGCAGAGATTCCTCCCGGTGAATAAGCCTTAAAGCGGCACTACTGTCACAAGCCTTCTTCTGGCCTTTCAGAGCGTCTGCTTTCATCTCCTCTACCTGCATCGACATCCATATCTTCCACCTTGCATCTGTCATCTTGGGGAGGGTTCAGCAATCCTCTCGAACACATTCCCCAGCTATTTTTGACCTTCTGCTTGCCGCTGTGGTGTGTAATCCACTGTCTGCAATCTCCCATTGTGTTCGGAAACTTCGCCCCGACATCCCGGTTCCCGTCAACATTTGTCACTTCGCGGCGCGTCATGCTTAACGCGATTTACACGCGGGAATCGGATGTTTCTTTTTAAGACTTTTTTCAATAGCGGGCTCTTGTTCGGTTTGAGCATTTAAGTTAGTGTACGGATGTGCTGCGTTCATTGACGGTTTCAGCTTGGAGCTTTTCAAAATATACACACTGTAGTATTGGAGGTGTGAGTGTGTGTTAGGACTATGCCTGGGAAGTTCCAGTTTTATCAACAATATATTTATATTTGAGTGTGTGTGTGTATAAAATAATAATAATAATAATAATAATAATAATAATAATAATAATAATAAAATCAGAAGCATGTTGTTCATATACAGAAAAGGTCAAACTTACCATAACGGAATAAGCATCAGCATGATTCATGCGTTTCCTACCACACCATACTGATACGCTACAAAGACTACGCATACTCATATTTGACTTCTAACTTTTATTTATATATGGCTGTGCAGAATTCTTAGACATCCTGGATTTGATTTTTTTTGTTTGTTTGTTTTTTTGTTGTACAAGTTTACTTTTTTACTTCATTATTAAGTCAGCACACAACAAAATAGAACTAATTAAATAGAATAAACAAACAAACAAATAAATAAAGAGATTTCCAAACATTAGTACATCAGCAAGAATGTTAATCTTATTAAATAGTATTAATCTTAAAAATGTCTGTAGGCCATTTTTTCAGAAAAAAAAAAGAGTAAAAAAGAAAAAAAAGAAACCTCGTGGGTTTTGCTCCATGAAAAAAAACGAAGCAGAAGAACTCCTGAGACGGACTGCGCCTGGTACTGCAGGATGCTCAGGAAAGCTTTTCATTTCAAAACAGCTCATTGCCTTATAAAACTGCACACACTGTACCTGAGACTATATTTTAACCCAAGCCTCGTCATACTACTTATTGACTTTGTTTCATTAATTACTGTTAATGCTTATAATAATAATAATAATAATAATAATAATAGTTATTTGCATGCACCGAGTACTATTAATTAAGTAATAAAGTGTAATGCTAAGCATCAAAAACTGTACGAAACAGCACAAAGTCATGAAACCTACAAAGAAAAATAGAAGAAAAGACACAGAGAGACGAAAGGGCCAGAAAATAATAATTATAATAAAAGAAAAAACGTCAGAATTCATTATTTCTTTTTTTTTTTCTTTCATAATTACTATTCTAACGTTAAAGGTTTGAAATTAAAATTCATTATTGAAGCGTGCTATTACATAGATTCAGACACAACACATCCATAACGTTTATTAGAAATTATTTTTAAAATGATAATAATAACATGCACTTTTCGTGTTCATTTACATCTCTTTCATGGTCCACGTTTGACTCTTCCTGCAGTCGTCTTTAATATTTGTGACGCAAACCAGTTCTCCTTTAAAAAGATGCGCTGCACTGTATTGTAATTCCAGCAGTACATGCACAGCAGTGATATACCGCATGTGCTGTGCTTTAACTTATTCTTTTCTATGTGTTCGTTTGTGCAGTATCATCATACCACACTACTACGGGTTTTTAGGGATTAGTAAAAGAAAGAAAAAAAGCTCTTTAATGGGTGATTTGGATGGCTAAAGTATTCTGGGTTCCTTAAGGAGAACTACTTCCCTGCTTCTCTCATTGCCACGGTTGGACGTACTATTATGGGCTCTGTGTGTGTGTGTGCATGTATCTAGCATTAATTTGTATTTCTATCATGATGTAATAGTACACAGATGGTCTCTCCTTATGATCATAGTCAAATACCATGCTGTTCTGTCCTTTCCCTTTGAGGTTGTAATCAACTTTCAACACTGGCACTAATGCAATGAAGAATAAACACATTAATAAACATTAAGCCCTAATCACGCATTCTAAAGGCGCTTATTGCAGCAAGGAGCTTGCTAATTAAAGTCACTTTTGCCGGCGTGTTTAGCATGCAGCGTGTTTTGCTCAGCCAGCCTTCCACCACAAGACCACCAGCCCCTCCTTTATCTATTTTGTGTGTCTAATTTATTGTCTGCAGATTGATGTACAGTGGGTGGGTAATGGATTATGTGTTTTGGAGTAGGGGTGGGAAGGAGCCTCGGCGGGCCCCTTACCCATCAGGCGGTGCAGCAGTTTACAGATCTTCCAATAGCAAGGCGATTTGCAGTCTTAAACAGGGCGATTATGCAGAATGGAAGCGTGGCCCGGTGGACACTGCTAACTCAAATGAAGTTTATAATGCACAGAAGAGCCTGGGGGATACTAATCTAGTGCCCTCATTGAGAAAGAAGAAGAAATGAAGAAGTTACGGCAACCAGACAGATTGTGTCATAGTAAATGTACCGGCTAAAACTAAAATACGCCCTTAAGCCCCTTTCATACATGCATTTAGCCGGAGGGAAGTCTTACCGAGAGCGATTTCGGCGAGACAATCTGCGTAGTCCTGGAGAAATCCAGGAACCTCTGGGCTCTCTTCAGGCTTGCTTCAATCTCAGCACAAAAGATACAGAATAATTAGATATGGCAGGTATTTTCGTGGGCATTTCACAAGACACGGCCCTCCTGGCAGTCGTAGCCTCACCCCAGGCACTCGCCAAAGCCGCGGAGCTCGTCTGGTTCCTGATGCAGAACCGTGCCGGTGAGAGATCGAGGAGTGACTGAGCAGATCAACGTCCAAGGGGTTGAGCGGGAAAGTGTTTTCTACTTGGTTGGAGTTCTGGCAGGTTTGAGGAGGATGAGGAAAGCATCGGTGAGTGATCTACACACTCCAGAAGAGAGTTGGCAGGATGGAGGACAGTGTTTTGGCGAGAACTCCAGTGGTGCTAGCGTCGCCGTCGTGATGCTCTCACCAAGCTCTCCTGATGGTTACAAGCCTCTCGTCGAGCACTCTCGTTCCTGTACGAGCACTCCTTATTCCCGCCGTTCACAAAACCATGAGATTGGTGAATATTCCTCGCTCTTGCGTGCGCTCTCTTCTCGTCAAATCAACTCATCTACAGTACGAAGTAACACCTTTTCTTGACAATAGTTCTCATGAAAACAAAAAAAAACAGCTCTGTACAAGATTTCATGTCAAACACATGAAAGCTGCCTCATGTACTCGCTCTCATAAAGATCCCTGAAGACTTGGAATGAAAACCAAGCTTTTACTGTCCTCGTCCTGCCCCCATCCTCTCAGCCGGAGTCGTCCACTGCAGTAAATTTTCTTTATTCTGACTCAGCATGAAACTAAGCCATGAAACTGAGTTAAGCATACTCAACTCTTCTGACACTCCATTCATCCGCGAACGACCCTAAACCAAATGTATTAGCCATTTCCTATATCTGGTAAAGGCACAAATATGCACCAAAGAGCTGCAGACGTATCGATTATGTCCTCCGGATGAGACATTGAAAACCCTTCATGTCATCAAAATGGTCACAGGCTTCCAATAAAGATAGAGATTTATCCCAACGACTGTAAGACTCATTTAGCATTTTATAACACTTAATAGAATTCAGAGTATTACAAATATTCTGTACTTGACGGATGCTGCTATTCGGCGTAAACATCATGCATTAGTCTTTGCTACCTGTGACACGGGGTTAATGTTGTTTTTAAAACAGCGCTACGTCAAGTCAGTGAAAAATCGTCCATTTGCAGTCCTCATCTCGTCTCAAGTGCCGGCGAAGTCTGTGGATAAGGACTATTATTCACCCTCTTAACGTCTATGGCTTATAAATATAAAACGAGGGACGGGAGCACAGTGCACATCTGCCACAACAAACAGCCAGTTATTACACCTGAATATTTTAGTTATCGTTTTTCCATAGGGGTATCGGGGGGGCTTTTTTGGGACGTTGCCTTAGTCATGCTAGGAAGCATTAGTGCCGAGAACACCAGTTCAGCATCGACGATTCAGCAATGAAAAAGCACCTGAAAAAGGGGTTTACTGGTTTTGTATTCTTTTTGTCTCTGAATCCTGCAGCTCTGCCTCTGTCTCTCTTTGACATTTGTATTGCTTTGACTGCAGGGACGTTTCTATTTGAGCATGTGTATTGTTATATTTGATAGCATTTGTAGGAATATGTCATTTAGATAGGAATATGTAATTTCAAGCATGAGGAGCCTGACTCGGTGACTCAATCATTACGCCTTTAGGCTGCTGATGGGAAACTGCCCTTGACCTTAAATTGCTTAGTGTCCTGTCTCAACTGTAACTGTAAGCTACTCTATTAAGCGGTGTTTTTCCCCAATTGCTTTTCCCATTTTCTACATACAGTACATACTGTCTCTATTTTCTTGCAGCGTAATACCTTTCTAGGGGTTTTGTTGGCCTTTTATGGAGCTTCAAGCTTCTGTATTGGAAACTTTGATAGCATCCGTAGTGGTGTGTAATTTGGGAGGTGGCACGGCGGCTTAGTGGTTAAGGCGGTCACCTCACGCCTTCGGGGTTAGGGGTTCAAGGAACTTCACCTTTAAGCTGTGCATGTTCTCACCATTTTTGGTGGCTTTCCTTTGGTTTGTGAGTCCAAAGACATACAGTACTGTGCAAAAGCCTTTTGTTCCTTTATAGCAGCGGTGTCAAACTCCGTTCCTGAAGGGCTGCAGACCCTCAGGGTTTTGTTCCGACCCTGCTCCAACGTCATTCTAAGTTCCAGAAGGGCAGAGGACCTGCAGAGTTTAGCTTCAACCATAATTAAAAACACCTGATCCACCTAATCAAATCATTAAGGCTTATTTGAAAACTACATGGCATATATGTTGGAGCAGGGTTGGAACAAAACCCTGCGGGTCTGCGGCCCTTCAGGAACGGGGTTTGACACCCCTGATTTATAGGGTCGCGGGGGGCCAGGAGCCTATCCTAGGAAACTTAGGACACGATGTAGGGTACACCCTGGCCATCCCATTGTAGGGCAAACACACACATACACACTCACGTAACACCAATTATTCTAATCCACATGTCTTTGGACTGTGGGGGGAAACCGGAGCAACTGGAGGAAAACCCACAAAGCACAGGGTGAACATGCTAAATTCACCCACACAGACCCCAACTCTTTAGGTGCGAGGCCACCGTGCTAAACCACAGTGCTTGCCGAGTTTGGACTTGGCAAGCTTTCTTGTAATTTTTTTAAGCAGTCTTCAGCAATAGTCGTGCAGGACATCTCCTTGAAGGGCATTGAAATTGAAAAGCTGGGATTTGGTTTATTGTGAGGCCAGTCCAGTGTGTCCAGTGTCCATTGGCAGTGTGTTTGGAGGACTACATTAAAAAGAATAAATATCTGGGTATTTGGAAACAAGATATGAGGAACTGAGGGGGTGGCGTTTTCAAATTCCTTTCCATATTGTACTTGTGATGCTTTGACAGCCTATACCCGGGGATACCCTGCCTTGTGCCCTACGTTCCCTGGGATAGGCTCCAGACCCCGTACATGGATACAATTTGGATAGTAATATGTAATTTCAAATCATGAAGACCGCCTTTGGGGTCCTTTGGGTTCAAGTCTAACTCTACTATACCCTTGTACGTTTTCTCTCTATATATAGTACAAAGTACTTTTTAATTTATGTTTGGTCAAATCAATTGCAGTGACCAGACTCAATGAACACGAACATGAACTACAATAGATTTATTCAAGGTTATATTTAGATGCCTTTGGCGGTCTTTAGGTTGCATCATTTTATGGGTCTTTAGTCCACGTTTTCTTTTTCTTTTTTTCTATTACAAGATATATTGTTCATTCAGCTCAGATTTGAAAACAGTGGTGAAAACTCTAACTAGTAGACCTGAAAAAGAAATAATAATAATAATAATAATAATAATAATACCTTAGTGCCTTCAAGCCTTGGTGTATACTGTAGCAAGCATGCCAGCTGAATAAATGCCTGTTCTGTCCTCTCGTAGAAAAGAAGGGGATTAAATATTAACGCCTCCATCATAATGGCTGTCTAATGCTGTCTCTTTATACCAAGTCTGGTCTTTAGCCCTCTAGACACAGCAAGTTGGTGGCAGTTTTCTTGTAAACAAGCTAGGCTGTTTTATCACCCAGAATATATACCCATGAGTCTGTGGGCTGCTTGGGCCTGTACTCTAGAATCTGGGCTGAAAGTTTACTGCTGGCTTGTAGCATCCCCCCCCGCCCCCCCATCTTTGCTATTTTGTTTTAAACCTCATTCAGATAGTCTGCACCTCTGTGCACAACATGAGCTCATTTTTGCCTTTGGACCCCTCATCCTTCTTATGCGGTCCCTGAAACGGCGAGGCCCTTTGTTTTATTTAATTAGGAACCTTTTCCACCAGTGCATCATCAGAGCTTCACACCCACTCCCTGTCCTCCTTTTTGCTGTTTATTAGTTCTCCCACTCTGTGCGATGAATAATGGCATGCACGCTCGTATTTGCTGACATTCTGCCTTTTTTCCGCCTCTCTGCCTTCCTACTGTTGGTGTTAATAAAGATTGGATGGAACACATCATCAATGCTGGGATGGCATAAAAGTACCCCCCGCCATCCAGCCCTCAACCCCGCTGAGGTGATTGATATCGGACGGAGATCGTGTGTGTATTCGTGTGCTTGCATAGCGCCGGCTGGGAGAGTGGGTGGACTCCTCCCACCCCGCTGAGGTGGTGTCGCTGGGGAGAAGGACCCTACTGTGAGTAGCGTCTGGACGCAGATGGGTGACGGTCGAGCGCAAACCTTGACAAGCGCTTCTTTTCAAAAGAACTGAGTGAGTCAAATGGTACCACCTACAATACAGCCCGGCTTTGAAATATAGTGTTTACGTGTTAACTTTAGGTCCTAACTTCTGTTATGAAACGCAAACTCTATGAACGTTCCCCAATCGTCATTCCCATCGGTCTCCACCATTTTTTCTTTCGTCTTCTTCTAGCAGCACCACTGAGCCATCAGACGTTTGCCCCAAATGGAGTAAATCTCCTTAAAGAATAATTTATAAATTGCATTAATCTGTTGTTGATTAATAAACCATTTCTACAGCCGTCGTGAAGATAAAGAATTCACACCGCATGGAAATTACATGCTGTCTAAAAAAAAAAAAAAGCAAAGCTTTCGAGATGGAGAAAGAAAATGCTTGTGAGAAAAAAAGGGGCCGGACCAATCATGTGCCCACACTTAAAAGGGGCCGTATATTTGATAACGGTGCTGTCAGAGAACAGTTGTCCCTTCCGCAGCCCTTCTGCTATTGAAATGCATGAAAATAAACTAAGCAAACACCCACAAATCCCCTCGTTTTAAATCATTTGGTTTATTCATTTGTGTTAAAATTAGTCTCCGTGCAAACTTTGAAGTATTCTATGATGATGTACATGCCTAACGCATCACCTAAATCATTTGATAGTTCAATGCCTACGTCTCTGGGTGACTGGTCGGAAGGTTATAAGTTCAAATCCCAGTTTTAAAGGCTTTAAAATGTTAGCCCCCTGAGCACTGCATTGAAGCTGACCCGCTGCACCAAACAAGCTGGTATGTGCGAAGAGCAGAATTTCACTCGGCTGTATTCATGATAATAGACCGACTAACCTTGAAACTTTCCTTTAAACTCGGTTCTAGAAAAATAAAGTGATTCCAACATTCAGTTTCAGCTCTGAATGTTTTCTGACTGTGTCAGAATCCAATCAAGTCAGAGTATGATAACTTATGTATGTTGTTTGGACTAGAAGAGGCTTTGCTGTGTTTAAATAAAATATAACATCAGCTAGGTTTTAGGATCCTTTGGGGTCTCCACAATAGCTCTGGCCCCTTATGGCGTGGCTCTGCAGGGCCTCTGCGGGTGTGCCGAGTTGCGTGGCACCAGCATGTTTGTAGAAAATCCTTTAGGTGTTGAGGGTTCTTGAGTGGAGACTTCGAGCATCAGACTGTTTTATCTGGTTCATCCCATGTATGCTCTATTGGCCCTGTGCATGGTGGGAGGTGTTTTGGTGCCTTTCTATCATTGGCATTGGCTTTTCTGTGGGACCCGACTAGACGGGCTGGCCTTGAGTGGTGATCAATTCTATTCACTTTACTTCTCTGTCGGTGATCCTAATGTTACAGCTGATTGGTGTATACATTGTTAGTACAAAATTAAAAAAGCAAACTGAATGTCTTGAATGATCAATGATCAAGTGCTGTGAAAAAAACTAAATTAGGGTTTTGGAATGGCCTAGTCCAGAGTCCAGAGTAAGTTTGATTGAGATCGGACCTTAAACAGGCCATTCATGCTTGAATTAAAATAATTCTGAAAAGAAAAGTGGAAAAAAAAAATTCTTCCAGAATGCAAGTTATCACAAAACAACTTTTTCGGCCTCCGAGTGGCGCAGTGGTAAAGCGCTCACCCTGTCATCCGGAGATCGCGAGTTCGATTCCCGGGTGGTGCTGTAACCTCTCGCTGCCGGAGGTCTAGAGAGAGCTGATTGGCCGAGCTCTCTCAGAGGGGAGGGATGAGAGGTACTTAGTGCTCCCACATTAATCACGACTCTACAGCCAATCAGGGGCGTCCGTGTGCTCGCACGAGCGGAAGGAGCGGATAGCGCTGTCCTCCGAGTGTGTTACTCCGCCCCCAATGGTGCATGAGCAAGCAGTTTGAAAAGATGCGGTCGGCTGGTGTCACGTGGTTCGGAGGAAACACATGATAGTCTTCGCCCTCCCAGCTGAGTGGTAGTAGTAGCCTTAATGTGGGAGCCCCCTAGTGATGGGGGGGGGGATTGGACATGACTAAATTAGGGAGAAAATCGGGGGAAAAAAAAAAAGTACTAACTTTTTCACATATGCTGCTACCAGGCAGGCTTAGACAGATTTTTTTCTGAATTTTGTATTTACTCAGGTTAATTTTGTGTTATTTTAAGTGTTTTTGTGTTTTTAAATGTGACAAATATGCAAAAATTCAGGAAGGGGCAAATACATTTTTTATAGCACTTCATAATGCAGATTTAGGTAACATAAGCCACATGCTAGCTTATCACACTAGGGAAAACGCTTTCTTTCTTTCTTTCTTTCTTTCTTTCTTTCTTTCTTTCTTTCTATTCCTAAGAAACTGCCAGAAAATAGAGTTGATTTCTTCAGAATGATTTCTTCAGAATGCCCCCCCTCACCCCAGGACCACCCACCCACCTGGTGAACCATTATGATGCCGCACAGGTTCAGTACAGTCCACAGTCCACTATCAATCCACCTTAGTTCTTAACTGTGTCCATCAGAATGGCCTTTGAACCCTTCTTGTGTTACTCTCTTTCATTACTTCTCCGCATCCGTCTTGTACGAAGACCGCCGCTACCATTTTCTGCTGAGCTCGCCGTGCCCTAGCCGCAGCTAAGCGGAGAGAGCGATCGGCTGACACGGGCTAAAAGCAATCAGGCCGCGGTGATTAATCTGTGCTCAAGGTGCTCGTGGGTTCTTTCAAAGAGACAAATCTAGGTGAAGGAAAAAGCAGCACAGTCTCATTACGATCTAGGCTTCCCTTTCTGTAATGCCACTTGCAATTATTTCAGGTGCCGCTCATTTGTCAGCCGTAGGGACTCGGGACTTTTATGGTCTGCCGAGGTCTAAATAAACTGCCTTAATGAGCGGAGGAGAAGGAGATCCGTAGAGTGCTGGTGCCTGGGCTGAGAACATGTGGCTCTGTTGGAATCCGGATTCTGATCGGTCAGACGATGTTGGCTAATTTTCTCTAGCAGCAGCATTGACAGTGCAGCTGCAAATCACAGGTTTATATCAGTGCACTGGTTCATAAAAGATTATTATTATTATCATTTCAATAGCAAAAGCACATTCATAAGGACAGTATGGTATAAAAACACAGGTGACAAATCTAAGCAACTCAGCTTCATTGCACCACACCGTTACTTTATATTTTCCCTCAACAGCATGGCACACAATGTTTTTTTTTTTGTTGTTGTTTTTTTTTTGGCTTAGATCATTTTGTGCTTGATGCTCAGAATCTCAGCATCTCTTCATCGCAGCTGATAAGATGTGCATGCAATTCTTTCCTACCAAGATGAAATCTGGAAAATAAATGTGGCCCGGGCTTCATGCTAGCAGCTCTAGTAGAACGCCTGGAAGACGGAGAGCCCTTGAGATGAGATGAGCTTGTCAGGCTGTAAAGATGTCTTGGTTGGAGGCTTAGCAGACGTTCACTCAGACATATACCCACTTTAGCTGAAAAAGATGAAGGCCATGCTGACGGAGTCATTGTTTGCATTGGTGCTGGGAAAGTACAATAAAAAGAGAGGAATCTTTGGTTTTTCGCGGTCCTTGATTATTGTCAGAGAGGGGTTCTGTCATCTCCTTCATATTTGGATGGGAACAGTTTTGACTTGATTAAAAAGGGACTCGTGCCAAACTTCGCGTCTGGTAGCACCGGGTTCTCGGCATGTAGCGACTTGTTAGCTTGGCTGGACTAGCCTGTGAGGCTTGTGTACGGAGTTAGATTAACACACTTGTTGATTTACAGTTCCAGGAGCACAAGAGAAGCATGGTTTAGACATGTGATCAGACTGAATTATCTGTATGTTTTTTGTAGTTAAGGGATGAAGAACCGATGAGTCAACAGACTGAAACATGCAGACATTAACATGGTTTTAATCATTTTGGTTTGTTTCTCTATCTATCCATCCATGACGGACTGCGGTGGTTTGGATCGATACTCCCTCTCATTCTTTGCAAACTCTAGAACCTTCCACTCAATGTGTTGTTGCGTTTGAGCCCAGCCCTGTCAGGTCTATTTAGCCCGTGCTAAACGGATAGCTCAGGCCCCACAGCTAATGACTTCCGCTTGTATACAGTTAGCCTCATTATTATTTTCAACCAAACTATCCATCTTAGCCGAGAGAGCGAGTCGTTTCTAAACACGGCTTTAGCTTTATATCAGATGGGATGAATTTGTGCCAATTCTTTCACAGATCCCTCGAGCCGGAGCTCGCGTAGCAGTGTGTAATTAATGCGAGGTTTCCTTTGTGCTTTTGTTCAAGGAATGTTTACATACACTTTTCCTTCTGTGCTACGGCCATGAATATGACCAACACAACCTTGGATTGATTGCTCTGCCCTCAGCTTACAGCCTCATCCGCCTCCCACGTCCTATTAGCATGAATTAAACCGATGCTGTAATTAGCGATGCATTACCTCAGCACAAACTAGCCAGGCATTAGCACCCGCTCTTTTTTCCCCGCTCACTCATTTTTTTTTTTTTTTTTTTTTACGGGAATAAAGTCTTTCTTTTCACTCCTGATCTTGGTATCCTGGCAAGTTAATACTGTAGGTAAGAATCTTTTTTAATGGTTTATAAGAGGAAGCTAGGTTGTAGTTTTCTCACCTTTAGGCATGAATTTTAATTTTGTAAACTAAAGAGTGGAAAATTGGTTCTTGTGCACATTCATTTATTCATCTTCTATAACAATTAGCCTGTACAGGGTCTGGAGGCTATCACAGGCACAAGGCAGGGCTCACGCCAATCCATCCACTGGGCAATCCAAACACACACAATGGGCAATTTGCGGATACCACTTAATCAATCTGTATATCTTTGGCAGAAACAAGAGTATCCAGAGGAAATACATCAAGTAGAACATTCAAAATCCACAGGCAGGAATGGACCCCACGACCCTGAATGGTCAAGGCCACAGTGCTAACTACTATGGCAGATGATAAAATCGGATTCATGTCCGCAACACAAATATTAAGATATCATCCTTAGTAATTTCAAAACTATTTAATTTATTTGTTCATTTATTACTTAAACAGTCTCAAAACCTGCTTTTCAGCCGCATTTCTTACATACAGTATAAAGAGAACAGCCTAAGTCTCAGTGAGCAGTAAGCTAAAAAAATCTCAGTGGATCCACTGAAGCAGACTCCAGGCGATGCTTCGTGACCTTTGCCAAATGGCCATCTGTTATTGCCCTTAATGATGCACACTCTTTTACCTATACATGCACACATACACGCTCTGTCAGGATTAACCATATGCCCTGCAGGGTGGGGGGGACGGGGGGACGGGTGGGAATCTACTTACCAGCCACCTTGCCATACTGTGCACTTCTCTTAACAACCCACGACGAGAAGCATGCAACGTCGCGAACATACACCCATGTCTTTGTTGAAAAATGCAGAGCTAGGTGTCCCATATGCTCTTCCAAGTTCCGTGCTTGAAATCTAGGCTGCCTTCGGGCTTACGCCGTGGTTTGATCTTCACTATTCATCTCCAGATTCTAGCTCAGCGCAGGTACATGCCAGCTCCTCCTGGAATGATTAAAGCGGGAGCAGCAGAGCCTGCGTTCCTCAAGCCAAATATATCAGCCGGAGACGAGGCAGCTGGTGTGGGTGCAAGGGGAAAAGCATCACTCTGCTCACCTGTACCGCTTTCTCTGGCTCCGGCTCTAAACCAACATGTGTACACATCTGTGAGAAATGCTTTAGAGCTTTCACATAGCGCTAGAAATAAATCACTTTTTCTTTGCTTTTTTTTATTTTATTTTTTTTACTCACTCACTCGTACTTCTTCAAACAATCTCTCTCACGCTGTTAGACTGATATTGTGTACTTTTTCTTCTATTTTTTTCTTTTTTTTTTTAGTAAGCAATTTATCCTTCTTAGGACCACACTCAGTCCGGAGGGATTATCCTGGGAATGCTGAGCACGGGGCAGGAATGCACCTTTCACATATCAGGATTGCCGAGAGAGAGTTCAGATCCATGCACAGTAATGCATCAAAAGGAAGCACAGCTGTACAAAATAAAATCGCAATTTAGATCAAAGTCAGTAACCGGGCATTGCAGTCAGACAGGAAATCACAGTCCTAACAGGCCAACGGATGATCTTAAACCAAACATGCAATACAGCTCAGGACTTGCTTTGCAGCTGCATCCTTCTTCACAATACTTCTTCACAATAATTCAAGTATTAAGTACTGATGTTTACGAGAGTCAGAAGGTGAGCAGGAAGTGGAATGCTAAGGTTGTGCTAAAATTCCTGGGGTTACAACAGCTAATGTGTGGGAAGAGGTAGTGTCCTACGGTGGTAATACACCCCCTGGATGGAACACCTGTCCAATATGTAAAGTCCAAAATACATCCTGTGGATTTGGCTCTCAAGTAAATTTCTAAATTATTCATATTCTTCAGATACACAAAAGAAAATCTCTCACAAGAACCGTTACCATCCCAGTGGAAGGCAGTGTAGGGTTTTTTTGTTCAAAAATATGGTAATGTATGCACATTTTCAATTGTTTCATAATCAAATCATCCTCGGAGTTTTAAGAAGCCATCAGTCAGGGAAAAAAAAAAGGAGAAAAAATACATGAATTATTAAAACGGAGAGAAGATTTTAAGGGACGTTTGGCAATCCACTGAATTCATTGTCTCAATCCCTATCAGGCCTTTCTTAATTATTTCAGTGAGTCACTTCAATGAATAAAATAATGATTTTTTTTTTTAAATCATGTATTCACTCCATTACAACAGATTGCAGCATGCTAACTCATCGAATGTAATAGCAGCACTGTACATTTTTCAGCATTACTGTTTGATTCTGCGCTGTTAGTCACCCTGAGGTAAGACGCTTTGGAATCTGTTTTTTCTTGACCACTCTTTGGTTCATTAAGGTACTACACACACTGCTCTATGGAACAAAACTGTTTTCAGGTTTCACTTTCATAGTGGCTGTTTGTAGGGAGACTACCAATCCTGCCTCCTTTCTTAGGCACACTTGACCAGTCCCACCCACTTCCCCCAGACAACCTCAATCAATCCTTCCTACTTCAACAGACACTTTTGATCAATCCTGTTACCCTTCACAGACACTCTTGACCACTTTTGCCTACTTGCCCAGACAGTCTTAAACAGTCCTGTCCATGGGTAATCTCAATAAATACTGCCCTTTTCCACTGACTTTCTTGCCCAGTATTGGTCAATTTTACAGGCAATCTTAATTCATTATTTCTGCCAACTTGCCCAGACAGTCATGACCAGCCCTGCCCATTTGCCCTGGCAATTTTGATCAATCATGCCTTCTTCCCCAGACAATCATGATCAATCTCACCCACTTCCAAGGACAATGTTGATCCATCCTTCCCACTTGCCTAGACACTCTTCATCAATCCTGCTTTCTTCTTCAATTCAGACCAATCGTGCCCACTTGTCAGGACAATCTTAATTAATCCTGACCTCATGCACTGACCTCAATGCTGTCCACTTCCATAATCATGACCAATCACACCCACTTGCCCTCGCAATGTCCTGTAGACCAATCCTGCCTATTTACCCAGGTGCTCTCCACCAACCCTGCCCTGCCCACATTCCCAGACGTTTTTAACAATCCTGCCCAATTGTCCAGACAACCTTAACTAATCCTGCCCACTTCCCCAGACAATCTTCATTATTGCTTCTGTAGACTTTGTTGACCAATTTTGCCAACTGCTGTCAGCAATCTTAGCCAATCTTATTTAGTTCTACGAAAATGTTTCCAATCCAGCCCAAAGGGTACGTGTGTCCAGTTCATCCTACTCAACTAATCCTTAATCCTCTTACAGAATGTCTGACCAAACCCCAGAGACTCAAACAATCCTGCACAGGCTCTTGGCCAATCCAAGGCACACCTGTAGAATGGTTGACTAATCCCACCCACTCCCAGTTACACTCACTTTTCCCCCCCCCACAGACAGATTAACCATTTTGTGCAGTATATAGAGCTTGAGTAATTACATCCACCCTTATAGATGTTCTTCACAAATTCCACCCACGTCTTCAGCAACACTGACAATAATCAAGCATGTACTGGAATTTTTTTTTTTTTTTTTTAAATGGACGTACCTACTACCCTGTTTTTGTCCCACAAGTTATATTCCCCTTGACTTGCCTTTTTTGGTCCACTGGCATTCCATGTTTATTGCACATCTCTTTTTTGATGTGCTAATGATATGTGCTACTTGGGATCCCAATTCCTGACCCCAGCATGTTGTTTTTACCTTTATATGGTTTGTTTCTCTCTCTTCTCTCTCTCTGATACGCTGTTCGCAGGAACAGAAAAGAGTGTGAATCTGGAGGAGTGGATTGTATTTTTCTGTCCTTTCAGCCTGTCAGTGTGTACTCAGTGTAGGTGTCAGATACTTGAGAGACCATCGAGTGAAAGAATACAGACAGAGACGACATTCATATCACACCAATCATGCAACAGATATTGGTTGATAGTCGTGTGTGTTTGCTGTAGAAGTGCATCCATCATTGGTGGAATTTCCATCCTGAATAGTTTAAAAACAGATAAGCGACAATAGAAAGTAATAATGAGTAAATGCATTATGCAACGAATGTAAGTATCAGCGTCTATACAGTAGAAAAGCCTTGGATGACTGGGTGGTGTGAACCATCCTGTTGTAAAGCCACCCTTTATTGAATTTTTTTTTTTCTTTCTGGTAACAGCATGTTATGAAGTGTTTGATTTCTCTTATACCACCACAATTTGCAGAATTAAACAATGTTGGTCTATTTTGGTTATATGTGTTTTTCTGTGGAAGTTTCTGTTATCACTTATATCAATTTACTTTGAGATTATATTTAAACAAAATCCATTTATGTAACATGCATTGTACACCACTAATCCTTGGTTTCCAGTGAAATCTTGCATTCATTTAAAAGACAGCTGACGTCCCAAAATCATTACAGTCGTCATCTATTGTCAGTGTTTCCAACTGCCAGACACATTGACATTTTTTTGGACAATTCACATCCTGTCTATAACAGTCAGACTGGTCCGAAATAAGGGTTACGGAGAGGCCTATGCTGTCATCCATAGCTCAGAGACGGGTCTATAGGGACCAATCCCATTAAAACTAACAATGGAAACTAGTCTTTGTAAAGATACCAGCAGTAATCCTGAATCAGGAGAGGGAGGGTAGTTTGCTGAGGTGCCAATACAAATCACACTGCAGCCTTTTTTGGAGTTTACTTGTCATTGAAAAACTCTAGTTCCGAGATCCCCAAACGCAATGTTTTCCATTATTGTGCAAAAGAAACCTTAATTAGTATGCGTGGTTAACTCTCACTGACACGTAAGCAGCGTGTTGTTGTTGTGCTTCCAAATATTTTGTATGCATTTGTTCCTTTCTGGCATTAGCATACACCAAAGACAACAGCATTACTAAAACGGTAAACAAGCACAGTGACAAATACGGTGCCGCATTTTATCCGAAGCTGGTCATGCACAAGGGAGCTGCTCCAGTTCTGAGAACCGTTACTGACAGAAATGCGAGTTCATACGAGAGGCTGAGATGTGAATCACTGGAGAAACATAGATTCTGTGTTGCTTCTCCAGGAACCTCGTATCCTCTTAGGCACTGCCGCACGGGCGCGGGGCTGTACGACTCAAACGTGAGATAGAAAGAAAAGAGCGTTTGCCAGGGAAGTAGACATGATACTCATCAAAAACATATCCTTTAACATGGTACAAGATGTTCAGCAGTAGAAAAAGATTTTGCCGGCACACTGTAACAAACTAACAAAAACCAGGCTAGGAAACAACTTGAGCAGAGTTCAGTGAGAGTAAAGTGACCACACTGCACATACTTTCAGAGCCATGAGGGATCTTAAAGATCTCCAAAATGTGTTTTTCAACAGCTGCTGATTTATATATACCACTATACTATAGCACTAAACACTATATACTGTATATACACTATATATCACCAAACACTATATGCTGTATATAGACTATAAATCACTAAACACTAAATACTGTATATACACTATAGATCACCAAACACTATATACTGTATATACACTATAGATCACTACACACTATATACAGTATATACACTATAAATCACTACACACTATATATACACTCTTGATCACTACACACTATATACTGTATATACACTAAATATCACTAAACACTATATACTGTATATACACTAAATATCACTAAACACTATATATACACTATATATCACTACACACTCACTCTCACTCACTCATCATCTATATCGCTTAATCCTGTATTCAGGGTCACGGGGGCCTGGAGCCTATCCCAGGAGACTTGGGGCACATGGCAGGGTACACCCTGGACAGGGTGCCAATCCATCGCAGGGCACAGACATGCAGACACACACATACACTCACTCATTCACACACTATGGGCAATTTGGGAACGCCAATTAGCCTAACCTACATGTCTTTGGACTGTGGGATGAAACCGGAGGAAACCCACCAAGCATGGGGAGAACATGCAAACTCCATGCACACAGAGACGGGGATCGAACCCGGACCCTGGCGGTGCAAGGCGACAGTGCTAACCACTACACCACCGTGCCGCCACTATATATCACTAAACACTATATACTGTATACAACTTAACAATTTACAATTGACAATATCATTGCAAAATGCTGCTTTTATATCCATACACAATTGCGCTAATGTTACTGAAAGGCATTGAAACTGCTTTAAAAGTTTCATACCAGATTTCGGGTACAGTACCTATGTCTATTCCTCAAATTTAATATCCTGAAGATTTATAATAACTTTGAAGTAGTAGCACTTACAGCTTCAGGGTCTGAAGTTGAGTCACAAACAGTCAAGAGAGGAGGCGGTCATGGGTAACTCAGTGGTTAAGGCATTGGACTAGGTTCAGAAGGTACCAGATTCAAATCCCACAATTACCAAGTTGGACCTTTTGAGCAAGGTCCTTAACCTTCAGCTGCTCAGATGTATAATGAGATAAAATGTAAGTCACTCTGGATAATAGCATCTGCCGAATGTCTAAAGTTGTTAAAGGATCCACTCTTGATCTTTGGTATTTTCTCAAAATCAGGTCGTTATTGTTTTCCATGCGGAGAAAGCATGATGCTTCTAATGTGAAATGTTTACCACACACATTTCTGGACTGTATGTCTCTCAGTGGTCTAATTCAGGACACATACACTGGGCAGCCATAACATTGAAACTCTAAGACATGAAGCCAGCTCTGGCTGATCCTCTGACGACCTCTGAAGGTGTATCATGGTGTTTGGACGCAGCAAGTGCTGAAAGTTTCAAGGTGGGTCTGTCTTATTTGTCTGGGACATGCCATGGATGGGAATTTAGAGGCTGGAGAGTTCAATTACCTTCAACTTTTTGCCTGCTAAGCCCATACACAGCAGGCTGTGAGCCACTGGGAGGTCTGTGGGCCACTGGGTGGCCTGACTTTACTGGGATTGTACCAGATTGGGATGGCCAATTGGCCCCCAATGTCATGGGTGAACCTTGGGTGCCCATGATCATGTAACCAGTTTACTGGTCTATAATTAATGATCAAGGTTATTCAAGTCATCCGGTGTTGGTTGTGGTGTTAGTGGTAGAGCTGATTGGTGTCTCCTGATATGCCCAGCCCACCTTACCTTTTTTTCTTTCTCTTCTTAAACTTTTTCTATTTTTGACACCTAATTGAACGTCCATCATTTTAAATCTGCAATCAAGTTCTTTTGTTTCGCGTCTTGCTCTGTTCTATATATTTATATTTATATTTATATTTGTTTACCTGCCTACTCAGTGAGATTACTCGCCTTAACCTTATGTTCCATCCTTGTATTGTCATCCTCAACGTGCCTTGGTTTGGTTCCTTAATAGCGTATAGACAATTGAGACTGCCGAGAGTGGGAGTGAAATGAGAAATGGATGTCTGCTGTCCCTATTTATGTATATGAAGTGTCTTTTTTTTTTCTACCTGAGAAGACTTCAAAAGCGCATCACATCTCAGGCTTTTGTGTATCTAGAACATGACGCTTTGTTCATTATGTTCTTGAATGAAATAATTAATGGTTGGGAGAACGACAACCCTCTGAAGCTGCAGGTTCTTTCTAGTTCACTTCGCAGCTCTGTTTATGCACCAACACTTCACCATTTTATCGTTTGCATGCCCTTCTAGCCTGTAACAACTCCTACCCACAAGTCTTAGTGGTGGGCCTGGATTTCAGGCACAGAACTCAAGAGGTTTTCAAGTCGTGCAGTTGAGGAGTTGGGTTTTGATGCCACGGCTGCAGGCTGCTCAAGCTTGCTTTCTTCATAAGCCTGGTTAGGACGGCAGTTGATAAATAAATATGTCGAGCAGAATCCTGTTATCTCCGACAATTTTTGGGTCTTGTCTATAGATGAGTAAAAAAGTATACACTAAAAAAACAAACTGAGTAAAACGGGTAAATGTATGCAACCAGAGAATCGCACTCTGACTTTTAACTTCTCTAAGATTCTATGTGAATTAAAAAAACAAAACAAAACAAAACAAAAAAAAACTGCCAAGCAGGCAACAGATTTATGACTTCAGCAATGAGAGGAAAAGAAAGGAAAGGGGGAGAAAAGAGAAGGCAAGGAGCACAGACGATTTGCTGTTTTCTTCTACCTCTAACCTTCAACAATCACCATTTATATGGAGGAGCCTGTATGGCTTGTCACAGTGTGAAATAAGAAACATGGGATTTGAATCCATTCTCCATTGTCTCGGAGAAAGAAGGGGGGTGAAAAAAATCCAGAAGAACCCAAGGGGACGCAGGGTACGATTAATCTGGAGAACAGCAAATCTTTTTCGACACAGCGGGAGCAAAAAGAAGTTTTCTTCTGGCTGAGGCAAAAGAAATTATTGAAAGAAAGTTCATTTTTTATAAAAAAGATGATAATAAAAATACCAATACTTCTACGACTACTACGTCTTCTTTTAATAATAATAATAATAGGAAGAAGCAAAAGAAGAACCATGCTTTAATAATGTAAATCTAATCAATTTTGTTCAGTTTACCTTTGGTTAAACTTTGCTGTTGAAATAAATCCCACTTCCGCTTTGACCTCGCCATGCCTTCAAGACGCCCGTGTAGCAACCTGTGCTTTCTTCGCCGTCGATACTGCCGGCTTTGTGAGCGAAGTCTCCAACAGTCTCTACTCAATCAGCTGCTTCAATTTAGGGAGTGCTGCTAGGGTTCAGGGTCTTGTGGGGCTGAAAATGGAAATTCGTTCCACTCTTTGCTCATCTACAGGTGTCTGAAAGAAGATAAAGCCTTAGCCATGGGCAGCACATTCTCCACGGCGCTCTGGCTTAACCCAAGGGCGAGCTTCTCCGGCCCATTAGCAACACATTCAGGCACCATATTGAATCCCAGACTCCTTTCGCTCTCGTATCTGCGAGGTCTTCTCAGCAAGGGCTTTTCAAGGACCAGGGAATGTTCTTGCTAAGAAGCCTTGCTATTCCTTGTGTTATTTATCATTTTTGAATCAAGTCTGTGAACCTGCACCTGAGCCGTAAGACGGCTGTTAAGACATTTTTTACTAGAATGACACTTTGCATCATAGTTGTTTTTTCTTTTACTACCCAAAACACGATCCCCCCCCCTAAAATTTCCTAATACGAGCTTTTCAGCCAAGTATTCTAGTGTATTTATAAGTCGGAAAACTTAAAGGTCTCATATTATACTATTCCTGTAACAAGTTAACACAGGTCTCAGAGCTCCTCCAAAGTATGTGTGTGTGTGTGTCTTTGTTAATGCTCCAGCAGAAATAACCCTTAGATAATGCTTTTTTAAAACTCTTCTTTTCCAAACACTCTATGTAAATGAGTAACATGGGGAGGGGCTATTCTTATATGAGGTCACAATAGGGCAAAAAAAAAAAAAAATCTAATTGATTTTATTTTAGCCCAAGCCAAAAAAAGCACACAAAGCAAATATATAACTAAATAAATAAAAAAAAAGAAACGTAAAATGTAAAAAAATATATATTTACTTTGCACAATAGGTCTCTATTACGTGTTAAAAAAAACAATGCTAATACTGGAAACTCCTTCCATCAGTATTAAATAAAGGTATATTTACAATATTTACGATAAACAAAGTAAACAAATAAATAATGAAAACAGTTATTAATTCCACTGGAGCCATTATACCCACATACAATGCTGGGAAAAAGGACAGGGTGATTCACCTGAAAGAGGCCCTGCTCTGTAGTAACTCTCCCTATGATGAAGCAATCTGAACCACACCAGGCAACCCTACATACCTTGATGGATGTGTAATGGACTGCATTACATGTGATTCTGGAATTGATATCTGTTTTTTCCAGACATATTTCCACATGGCTCTCCATGTTTGTGAATCTACTGCAACCAGTGACTCTTTTCTCCATATTGGCGTGATGGATATGGCACCTACCTTATCTGTCCAACTTGTTTGAAGCTCCTGGGGTGTTTGCGCTTCATATAATGAGGAGCATACTGTATGCATGTTATTTGATTCAGATTACTTAGTCCTTACGAGAGCTATTGCAAAATATTTGGGGCCTCTTTCAAGTGAATCAGCCTATATTTGACAGAGTCATTTAAGGGCGACAAATATACAAGGAAGAGGCAGTGCGTATCAGGTGACTAAAGATATGTAGTGAAGTGCAGCCTGGGAATTGCAGTACGGCAAACAAAAGTCCTACAGGACACAAAACCCACCATGAAACATAGACATGGAAAAACCTGACACGAACATTCTACTAGTTTCAAATCTGTTTGCGTCCAGTGAACGGTCTGTTATTATAGCGATCGCATTCTAGACTGAGAGCAATAATATCACCCTGTAATTTGCACCGCTCTTGTTTGTCACCCGTTCCTCTGATATTGAGGGTTTTGCGTACAGGTCGTTGTAGATGGTTATTTCTGAGCGGCTGTTTAATCACAGACTGTATCACATGATGTCGGGTCTGTGAGGAATCCAGGCTCCATGTCGTCTATCTGGAAACAATATAGACGCACTAATTAAATTCTCACATATGGCATCAGGGAAACACTGCACCTTGTCATGGCGTTTAAAACCGGCGTGTCTCGGCAGCAGCTGTCCGTCTCTCCGCCTGGGGAAAAATGAACCCAAAAAAATCTAAACAAAATGGGAGGGGAGCGACGTTCCAGGAAGCCGATTAGGATAAAATGATATGAATCGATGCGATCTAAAACTGCCAGGAGGTCAGTTCCAGAGCCGTGCATTTCTCAGAGCCGTGTAATGAATAGATTCATTGATAATGATGTCTGTTTGTTGCATCGGCCTCTCTGTGAATGTGCTTTGTGTGGGAGTCGGCTACGTTCCCCGGAGCCAAGAGCTCCGGTTCAACACAAATGTCCTTTGTCTTTATGGAGCTCAGTGGCGATGCTACCGCAAGGGTGAGGTGTTTCTGGAGGGCACTTTGCGAGAGGGGTGGGTCAGGGTGAGGGCTAAACATTAATTCTTTCGTTCTGGAATACGTGAATGACTTCTTAGGCGTCGCTTTGGGTTATTTAATCCTGTCGATTATTATTGTCATTACTGTGTTACTGTAAAATGTACACCAGTATCTAACATCCAAACGGGTATGAATATCCATGCACTGCTTACAATACGTTATCATTTGCTTAGTGACAGTTGGCGACCCTGTATCATCAGAATGCCCACTAGCATTCAGTGGAAGATCCTAATCCTAAACTTAACCTTAACCCCAAAACTTAACCCCCAACCTTAACCTTAACCCCAAAACCTAACCTAACCCCCAACCTCAACCTTAACCCAAAAATCCAACCCACAACCTTAACCCAAAAATCTAACCCCCAACCTTAACCATAACCCCAAAACCTAACCCCCAACCATAACCCAAAAATCTACCCCAACCTTAACCCCAAAACCTAACTCCCAACCACAACCTTAACCCAAAAATCTAACCCCCAACCTTAACCTTAACCCCAAAACTTAACCCCCAACCTTAACCTTAACCCAAAAACCTAACCCCCAACCTTAACCCAAAAATCTACCCCAACCTTAACCCCAAAACCTAACTCCCAACCACAACCTTAACCCAAAAATCTAACCCCCAACCTTAATAATACATTCTAAACTTAACCCAAAAACCTAACCCCATCCATAACCTTAACCCCAAAACTTAACCCCTAACCTTAACCTTAACCCCAAAACTTAACCCCCAACCTTAACCTTAACCCAAAAATCTAACCCCCAACCTTAACCCAAAAATCTAACCCCCAATCTTAATAATACGTTCTAAACTTAACCCAAAAACCTAACCCCATCCATAACCTTAACCCAAAAACCTAACCCCTAACCTTAACCCAAAAATCTACCCCAACCTTAACCCAAAAACCTAACCCCAACCTTAACCTTAACCCCAAAACACCGAACACTAACCCTAAAATTAATCCTAATCCATTAATCTTACCCCAATTCCTCTTCCCTGTGCATGTGGCCTTGATAACGTCTTTTCGACAGCGGTGTAAGACACTACATTCATGGGCGTAATTTCACAATTCGTCCATGTAACAGAGAAGTTGTAAAAACAGGTTTTGTGTCTGTAAATGGTCAGAGACGTATATTTCAGAGTAACACACACACAAAATCTCGTATCTGTAAGCTCTTGTGGCTGTAGATTTTGGAATCCAACTCGCACAAAACACAGAATTACACACAAATCTTTTTTTATTTTAATTTTTTTTTACACAAGATTATTTCAGACAGTGATTTTATTCCATGCTTGAGGGTTTGTTTTATTTGAATATTCTTTTATTTATTCTTTTTAGGGTTGGGGTTAGAGTTAGGTGTAGGTTTAGCTGTTAGATTTATGGAAGTAGGAACTTCGACTGTACATATAACCAGATAAACAATTCACCATGTTTAGCTGCTAAACACCTGAGTGTATTAACAGTAACTCTGCTTCATCGCGCCTCCCTGTGCGTGATTATTTGTCTTAGAATCTTTGAACCCGTTGAAATGTGACGTGACCCAGTCGCTGAGACGTCTCCGCGTTGTCCACATATCACTCGAGCTGTTTTTTAAAAAAAAACATTTTGCGTTCTATATTCCATAAAAATAAAAGAAAGTGCATGTCATCATGGACAGGGTTAAATCTGTCGAGTCATGCTGGGGACTTTACGCTACAGCAGCGGCGCGGATCCTGCGCCGGAGGAGCCGCTGAATGCCACGCGTACGCGTTCTTCTCCTTGTAAAAAGGACGATTATTAATTCAAGGCTAGTTGCTGCTGATTGATGGAGCAACTGACAGGAACCTGAGATAGACTGGAGCATGTGTGTGTGTGTGTGTGTGTGTGTGTGTGTGTGTGTGTGTGTGTGTGAGACAGAGAGAGAGAGAGAGAGAGATTATCATGGCTGTGCTTCACGCTGTGGTTCCTGAACATGAACATCACCATGGTGATAGCATTTTTTTCCCTCTGGTGAACATGGATGAATAGCAAGGACAAAACAAAAAAAAAAAAAGTGTTTCTATTGGGATATTTTATTCTAAATAATATGTATATAAATATTTTAGTTCAAGTTCCTCCCTTTTTGTACAAAACATAATCTTTTTTTTTTAAAAATACCAAACCCTGCTTTTTAATAATTAAACATCCTACACTATCGTCATCCATTATACATGAAGACGTGACACGCGTTGTGGACGTTGAGACAACAAATCTGTCCTTCTTCTGCTAAACGTTTAATTAGAAATGCAGCCGGAAAGGTCATTAACGCTGTGTGTGAATGCAGATGTCAGAAATAATAAAGAACTCGCGATAACGTCCCCGGCGACCACACTGACTACCTGTTTTATTTTCTCTGCGTGCCAGGGACAATGGGGTGTGAATAATTGTGGATAAAGTGCAGTTCTGCACCTGCGCTAGCCGCTCTTCAGCTTCAGATTGTCGTTCAGTGGATTAACCTCACGAGCATCGCAGGGCAGGAGCGTCACATACAGTTACCTGGACCATCCATCATAATCCAACACACACACACACACACACACACACACACACACACACAAACCGTCAGTCGCGTGCCACCAAAGCGTCTCGTCAGCCGTGTTAGTCGTACTTAGCAGAAACCTGCTCTGCTTTATACAGATGTATTCGCATGATATTAAAAAAGCAAATCAAATCAAGCGACATTTTATTGTCAGGTTAAACATATACATCTGGTACAGGAATATTACACCAGACACATGGTGCTACTGTGCATGGAACTACAAGAAGTTAGACCGTAATGCACCAGCACATTATAGCGCAATAGCGTAGCGGTTAGCACTCTCACCTCATACGTCCAGGGTGCCGGCGTCTAGACGGCATGTTCTCCCTGGGTTTCCTCTGCGTACTCCTGACAGTCCATAGTGTACTGTCTGCTAAGTGGTGTTTACGAATTGACCGTAGTGTGTGATTGGGTGTGTGAGTGTGTGCACAGTCATGCCCTGTGATGGGTGGACAGGTGAGTCACTTGGCATAGGCTTGAGGCTTCCTGGCCACCCACAACTGGATGAGCGCTATAGATAATGAATGGATTATTATTATTATTATTATTATTATTATTATTATTTACAATTTTTTAAATTCCAGTCAACATAATCTGCATGTCTTTGGACTGTGGGAGGAAACCGGAGTACCCGGAGGAAACCCACCAAGCACGAGAGCATTCAAACTTCCTGCACTCAGACCCGAGAGAGGAATCGAACCCTCAACCCAGGACCCGCAGTGCTAATCACTACACCTCCAGTAATAATAATAATAATAATAATAATAATGTTTATATACATACTGTACATAATACAATAATGGAAACAAATTACATATAAGACATATAAGAGGAAATATAGTGAAATATAGAAACAAAAATAAAACCTGTGTATAAAACTCATATCTGATGTACATTTGAAATTGAAAACAGAATAAATTAAGTGCACGCCCAAAGTTTTGTTAAACACATTTTTCTCGCCGTTTTGCTAAATTCTTTTTGCTCGACGTTTTCAAAGCACATTTATTCCGTTGCTGTGTGTTGCGTCCGTTCCCGGGGCGCTGTGACGCGGTGATGGTAGAGCTCTACAGCGCCGGCGCTTTGCACAAAGTGTTGTTAGGTGTGATGAGGTGCGATGGTGTGTTCCTTCAGTCTCCGGAGGCGTCATGGTAACGCGTTTCCTCCTCCGGCAGCGGCGGTGTGAGACGACTGTCACGTGGCAGGAGCGAGTGTGAAAGCGAGCAGACGCGCAGCAGGAGGGAGATGACTCGGTGCAGGTGCTCGTCTCCTCGGCCTGTTATTGCTGCCGAGCCTCTTCGCTCTCCGCGGTGCGACGGCTGTTTAGCGTCGTGTAATGGAACTTGCTTTTGAGAGTTGATTAATGGCTAGTTGTCCGAGTGTGTGTCTGTGTATATGTGTGTGTGTCTGTGTGTGTGTGTGTGTGTGTGTGTGTGTGAGAGAGAGAGAGAGAGAGAGATATTACACTCTCCAACTTCATTACTGCATTTAGCATATGGGCCATGCCTCTGGAGAGACTCGCAGCTTAATCTGAAACTAATGGCACCCCTATTTCTGCTGCTGAGGCACTGTGGAATAAGAGTGTGTGGTGCTGAAGGAGGAGTGGCTGGAGGAGGGAACGAGGAAACGTGTGATTTAAATTCCAAATCAGGAATTTGATTTATTGATTGATTGATTGATTGATCCATTTATTGTTGAGGACGTTCCAACAACAACAACAAAAAGCCATACAAGTGCTAAAAATGCCAAGTTTAATAGATGTGTCATTTTGCTCTCAATTTGCATGCTGTAACATGATTGGCTCTTATATGTTATGATGCAATAACACCTCTTTCCATAATCTGTTTTATGATGCAGTGCACTACATAGTTTCTTTCCTAAAATAATGAATTTTTTTTTTTCTTTCACTTTTTTCTTTTTTTTTTCCCCCTTCAAATTAATTCTCCTCTAAGGATTTAATGAAAATAATAAAAATCTAAATGAACAAATAAATAATGAGGTTAGGAGTGCATGCATAACAAGGCCGCCGGGACGTCTGCTTAACCCGGGCAGGGAATTAAAACTCCGGACCCGTGACAGGATTTGTGCCTGAGACGACCCGCCGTGTTTAAATCGTTACTTCCTGTTGAGCAGTTTCTCGATCGAACGCCAATTTCAGTCTGGTTAATAAATAAATAAATAAATAAATACATATTTTTTAAAAATCCCAGATTCCAGTCCACCCTAATTGACACGTCAGCTTTCATTCTGTGCTTTAATTTGCCGTAGAACTTACCAGCCGCTCTAATCTGTTTTTGAAAGGCTCGCTTTTAATAAGTTTCTCGGATATTTAATTGAAAAATTTGCAGCGTAAATGATGATGGATTGAGAGGCTGATTGCTGCGTAATAAAACACTCAGCTGTTTATAAGAGAAGATTCAACCACAATTCCGTATGTGTATGTGTGTGTGTGTGTGTGTGTGTGTGTGTGTGTGCCCAGATATTAGCTAACAATTAATTCTATTAAGCAACTTTAATTGAATTAAAATCCTGTTTCTTGTTCCCTCTCAGGTAGTCACTCATTTTAGCCCTGAACTTTCTATCAGCTCATTACTCCAGTGTTGCCCTTTACGTTGCTTTTTTTTTTTTCACTTTTTTTTTTTTATTATTATTATAATTCCTTTGCACTGCTTAGCACTGAGCCATTATCTCCTCTTCACTCCCTGGCTTCATGCTTGCATTCACAGCAATTACGCTCGGCTCTGCTTGTGGAAAGATGCGGCCCTGCATGTTTAATTAATAAGGATAATGTACGTGACTGCTTTTCAGCTCGCTTGCTGATGAGAGGGCTCGCGACGTAGCGCTGCCTCTCTGCTCCCTTCTGATTTTCCGTGAGGAGACTGAAAAACGAGGGACCGGGAGCTCTGAGTGTTTGTCTGGAGCCTCTTCATTAGTTTTCGAGTAGCTCGGAATAATGAACTAATCGATACAACGGTGTAAACCTCAGGCTTCCACATCATACCGTACCATTCCAGATGTTTCAGTACTGCGCGTTAATGAATCCGCTAAACACGATATATTATGATATGATGCTTTATTGTAATATATACCGGTCCTGTGTAGCCAAAACGTGAGAAGAATAACCCATGGAGGTGGTGGACAGTCCTGAGAAACCTGCTATAGTTCCACTTATTCTACTTTAGAATATCCGGGTTCCAAGTTGGATCCCCAAAAGCGTCCAATGGAAGGCTAGTGCACTACGTAAGCTAGTAGTGCCCTTGATCGGGGGTTAGAATGGGATTCGGGTTTAGCAACTAGTTAAACTAGACTGTGTTGGTCTGTTCTACGTTAGTCATGAGGAGATTAAGAACGACTTATAGACTATTACTAAGGAGACAAAGTGTTGCTTAAGATGACATAATGATGCATCTAACTCAGATGCGTTTCTGCTTCTGTGGGTTTTGGTAGGCATCTGCTCTCTGACTATCGTTAACCATCTAGACACTCTTATCCAGACCAAGTTACATCTTTATCTCATTATACATCTGAGCAGTTAAGGGTTAAGGGACTTGCTCAAGGGCCCAACATTGGAAACTTAGTGGTCGTGGGGTTTGAACCTGGGACCTTCCGAAACTTGGTCCAATGCCTTAAGCACTGAGCTGCCCCATTTTAATACATCCACACACTTTTTTGGGGCGGGGGGTCATAAATGATGGAACAAACGAAGGTAATTACAAAAATAGGAATTGCCTTTAACACTTGGATGAACCTCCTTTGATATTCAACAACTTGCTGACGTCTGGAGCCCATGGACCTGATGGGGGTCTAATCTGGCCTTCCTGTTCTTGAGCATTACCGTGGTTGGCACCTCGCTGTGAAGCGTCCGTATTTACTTCATAAAGCGTCTCTTGACTGTGGAACTCCTCAAGAGTGTTCCTTATTCGGCTAGATGATGTGAAAGGGTTCTTCTTCACCATGCACACAATTCGGTTTAGTTGACTTGTCCTTCAGGGCTTTTGCTGTTGCTGAGCTCGCCAGATAATTCCTTGCATCCAAGTACGTTCCAAACTGGTGTATTGGCCACTTTCATTGTTGCATTTGGGTTTATTTTAATTTGTTCAGCCTAAACCATTCTTTAGATAGTTCCCGTCACTCACATAGACATTTCCTTTTAAGGGTTCGAGTGAACAGCTACGTACCAAGTGCCAAACTATATGAAGTAAATACGGATGCTTCACAACAGGGTACAAATCACTGAAGAACAGAAAGGCCAGATTAGACCCCCATCAGGTCCATGGGTTCCAGCAAGTTGTTCATCGCCAAATATGTCAAAATGTAACACTTAGGACCACGCCCAGGCTTTTTATCTGCTTAATTAGTCAATGAGGGAGCAGGCCATTCGTCAGCCATTTGTTCCATTATTTATGAGCCACCAAAATACAGGTGCGTGTATGAAAATGGCTGTACTTCCTGAACGGTTGCGTTGTCAAAACCTTTAAATAGGTTTCAAGTCTTGACTTCGCTTGCGTCTTGAGTGCATTGATGTAACATGCCAAAATGCAAAAAAAATTATCTTCCTTCCAAGATTTATGGACCTTACGGTAACAAGTAAGAGTTATAGATATGATGTGTGATGAAGAAAGGGTTCGGTGTTTCCATCCTGTTCTGTGCCTGTACTAATATAAAACCGTTACGAAATAAAGAAATGAAATGAAATTGATTTATTAGACTTTAATGATGCATGTTTATGGATTGTGGCTTCACTAAGGATTAAAAAGTGGTTTACGTTTTTTAATGATTTATTTCAAACCGGTTTAATTCCACCACGGTGTGGATTTCTGTCATTGTTACCCTCTTATGAGTTATGAGCAATGTCAGGGCCGTGTAATGAAATGAAACAGCTAATTAGACAAGACAATCGATGTCGGCACAAACACGCCGGTCCGAGCAGCGACGCGAAATAACTCTCAGCGCCCGAGTTAGAACTCGAGTCTCAAGTTCTCTTGGTTTCCGGATAATAAAACCTTCCCTCGGATTCTCAGACCAGCTCAGACACGACACCTCTGCGTGTCGCGAAGGAACCGGCCTTGAACCGCTCACACCACATTTTGTTATTGAATTTCTTTCTTTCTTTCCTTCTTTTTTTATTCCCTTGTGTGTTCAAGCACTTCGGAGTGTCATGAGGCGCTGTTTTTTTTGTTCGGTGTCTTAAAGCACCCGAGCGCAAAGATGAAACTGTTTGACCTTCTCGCAGTTCACAGCAGAAGAAAAAGCCCGGCGCTGTATAATCTTCGGATATTGATTTATTTCCTCTGCTTGCTCACTGTTTATTGGTTTCTCCTCGCATGAACCCGAGGTGCTGATGTGCAGACCTGGAGCGGGCTCATTTCTCTTATCGCAAACAAAAAACGAAAAGAAAAAAAAAAAGGATTGCACTTGGGTGTCAGTGGAGGAATTTTTTTTCCGTGATTGTATCTGGCACATTTGCAGGGACGTGTACGGTGGAAGCTTTTTGTATATGTTTATAATAATCGCGTGGAAGGAGTCTCCAGTGCCAGTGCAAAGGTAAAGCTGTATGTTTGGCAGGATTTTCACTAGCGGCGTATGATGATGTTTGGGAGAAGAATACTTCCACACCCTCATTCCCCTGCTCTTTGTATCAGGAGCTTTTGTTCAGAGTAATTTCAGGTGTTACACCTCGAGACTATCGCACACGACTGCCAGAGCGTTCGAGTCGAAGTTGTCTTTTTCACCCCAGGTACCGTTCATTCAGCACCAGCCAATCGGTACCGTGATTTAATTACGGCCTGATTGGATTTGTTCCTGTTCTCCTTCCGTGCACCAGTCCTCCTTTCCCGCTTTATTACGAGAAGATCACGAGCGAGTCTCACATGCATGAGAAAAGTGCGTCGCCGGGTGCGTCTCGGGGGAGCCGTGGACCGAGCTCCAATCCGCTAACAGGTCCCATCGCGAGCTGCATTTTATTAATACAAGTTGATCTAAAACGACGCCGGGGATCGGTTTGGAGTTTGCGCTAGTTATGGGAGTGGGAGCCGGAGAGGCGCGAGAAGGGCTACCGCGGGAGCTGCTGAGGGAAGATGAACCCGAAAAAGAGAGAGGAAGATGAGCGCGGAGGCTAAACGTTTCAAAGGTCGTGTGGAACCAACAGGTTGTTCATGGACCATCAGAGTGCACAGAAACGCAGGCAGCGGCGCTACATTTGCCTGCAAGGCCTGAGCGTGACACACTGGTGTTAGGAGGACAAGTGGGCAGTGGAGAGGAGTGTGTTGGAGAGAGATGAGAAGTTTGGCTATCTGGGGGACGTGTTACATGTTGAAGAAAGAAAAAGACGTATCGAAAGTGAAACGGAGGCGATGATGCAATCCAATCCAATCATTTTGTTTGAATGAAATCATATATTTAGAATTATTCTGTCCATATGATTTATTTCATAAAGTACCCATCGTTAATGGTTAAAGTGTTAAAGCTGAACATGAGCCGATCAGCTCTGGGACACGGGGGACGGTCCTGGTCTCGGCTGATGCTGACCGCTGGTTCTCTGAGGACTTCAGGACTGGGATTCCCTTCAAGTCTACCTGAGCAAAACCTGTATTTTATTCATATTGATCATCCTGTTCGATTCATTTCTTTCAAACGATCCATCTGTGATCCAGTCGTTCCACCAACGATCCTATTCACACCATTTGGTTAAACATGGGAAATAATCAAGAAGCGTTGATGCACACCTGGAGGGAAACGAAATGAGATGGATCAGAAAGACGTGTAGTGTGTTACTGAGTGAATGAAAAAAAAAAAACCGTCTGAGACAGAAGCAGGTCTGGATGTTGGGTTTTGATGAAAGAGAAGGTGATAATGGGTTGACGAGACATCCTGTTATGATCCAGATCCAGGCTTGAGTATAGCTGTGTCGCCAGGTGAAGGGAGAAAGTCGGCCTTGGAACACGAGGCAGCACAAGATGGTGTTAATTGGTGTGTGTTAATCCAAAGGGTGAGCGGTTCACCCAGGGCCACCTGGACTACAGCCGTAAGAGCGCCGTGTTCATTGCAAAAGGTCGGGGAAATGGAAACGGGCTCGGGCTTGTTAGAAGAGCAAATGATCGCAGGGGTATTTTTACTTCTTTGTGTTGGTACCCATGGCAAATTCACACACTGAGCAGTGTTCACACAAACCTGCACACACACACACATGCCCATGACGAAGACTAATATGTTCGGCTCGGTTCATTCGTTCATGTGCTGTGTTCTTAACGATTCGGTTCAAATGACCAATTTTTTTCTCTTATGATTCATTTCAAATGATTCTCTCTAAATATGTCCATTTTTAAATGTAAATGTTGCAATCAAATAATAATTTCCGCGTCTCATCAGTTTAAATGATTCATTTCAGCTGATTCTGTTCGACTTCCTATTTTTTTTTTTTAAATGATTCATTTTAAATGATTCACCCCAAAGTGCCCTAAGCATCAGGTGTGTTTCTTAAGTGACCTGATGAAGGTGTATGAACTTAACGACTTTGACAATCACAAAACTTTCTTCTCTTGTGTGTGTGTGTGTGTGTGTGTGTGTGTGTGTGTGCGTACAGACAGAACTTCCACAATAACACTAGACACCGTCTGCTCTGATTGGATTATGTGCTTCTGTCACTCCTGTGATTGCCGCTTTCACTCGATATTCTGCGACCTTTTCCATGGCACAGAGACACTGAGGGCATGAGGCAGCTTGTGTGGGTGTGTGTGTGTGGGTGTGTGTGTGTGTGTTGGGCAAAAGGAGCCTTGGCTGTCAATATTAGCTGACTAACTCAGCGGTCTTAGTGTAGTGATTTGACTTGAACCACTAGAAACCTCTGTGTGTGTGTGTGTGTGTGTGTGTGTGTGTGTGTTATAATTTATACACAGATGAAAGCTGAGTGCCAGATTGCAGAGTGATTTAGAGCATCGCTGCTCCAAAGGGGAAATAAAAAAGAAAGAAGAAATAAAGAATAGAAACAGAAAATGAAAACGTCAAGCTTCTGATCATTTCAATTTGAAATGCATTACGTGCAACAGGTGCTTTTTCTCTCCCTTCTTCCAATTTCTCTTGCTATTTTTTCCCTGAAGGGGAAAAAAATAACACAAAAACAAGGGAAACAAACCAAAAAAAAAAAAAAAAACTGGTTTATTAATGTGACACCTGTAAAGACACGACGGAAGGAAGGAAGATTTTTTTTAACAGTAAGGTGCAAGAAAACAAATAGAAGAGCAGCGTGCAGTGGAAATGAACAAACACACAAGTGAGGCAGAAAGTAAACTCTTTATTTATTTATTTTTAAGGTGCAAGGACACCAGGATATAAACAGCATTTAAAATTAATACCTGCTTACAAGAGAATAAAGGAATGAACAGGATGCACCATCTCTGATAGATAGATAGATAGATAGATAGATAGATAGATAGATAGATAGATAGATAGATAGATAGATAGAAAAGACAGACAGATTGACATATAGATAGACAGATCGACATAGAGATAAATAGACAGATAAACAGACAGACATGTAGACATATAGATAGACACAAAGACAGACAGATAGACCTATATATAGGCAGACGGATAGACATATAGATAGACAGACATTTAGATAGACAGACAGACAGACATATATATAGACAGACAGACATTTAGATAGACAGACAGACATATATAGACAGACAGATAGACATATAGACATATATATAGACAGACATATAGATAGACAGACAGACATTTAGATAGACAGACAGACATATATAGACAGACAGATAGACATATAGACATATATATAGACAGACATATAGATAGACAGACAT
>QMIH01001532.1:10275-22095 GCA_003987875.1 Clarias batrachus | reverse complement strand
GGGGGGGGGGGGGAATCCAGCGGAATGAAATGAATAGTCTGAAATTTGCATGCGAGTGTTAGTGCAGGTTTGAACCCAGACAGAGTGTGGTGTGAGCCGGAGAAAAGCAGCGTAAAAAGGAGTAAGGTTCAAGACTCTGACTCACGGATCTTATCATTAATTTACCACTGTGTTATTGTGCACGGTTTGTGCCTTGTTGCTCACCTTGCCCCTCCTCCTTCCCCGCTCAGTTTCCCTCCTGTTTTCTTAACGTGATGTGTGCAGCCATGCTTCCGATGTAGACAGGGGTGTTTTCGGCTCTCCGCGCTTTTTGAAGTGTCAGACTGCCACGTTGCACAATCAGGCAGAATCTGATGCACTATGACACCGTAGGCAAGGCTCGTCTGAGCTGCCAAGACATCTAGTGACACTCTCATACTCAAACTTGATGTTTCACTTCAGAATATAGCAAACTCTATACGTCCTTGTGTGAATATTCCCAGCTCATTCCTGCAAATTGAGTTCAAAGTGGGACTTTTGAGCCTGAGATTGTTTGGTTTCCATCAACTGCTTGTAAAGAAATGACACGTTAATGATGCAGGAGTGTCTCCGGTTCAGTCCGGAGTGTGTGTATTTTGTCCACGTGTCCCTGACCGGGTAATCCACCTTCGTAACAAGCAACACAACCATATTTTCCTAGAAGACCTTGATCACACATGAGCTGTCTGACATTAACCTAAATCCTTGTTGTAGGTCTCTGTGCCCTGCTTGTTCTTGGGTAGGAAGGATGACATTCAAGAGGATTAGTCTGCGACAGAACCTTTGAGTTTGGCTGGATGTATTACAAGGGGTGAGGGCTCCTACCTGACATGAACTCTTAAGGACCATATGGGGACAGATTAGAATTATAATTAATATCATAATAAATAACAGAAAATAATTCTTCTTTAGCTTGATCTTGTCCTTTCTGGTGGCCAGGGGCTGGTGAGTGTGTAAAGCAGACCTCGTCTCACCAGCAGCCCTGCGTTTCTCAGTAGGTGATGAGGAGGTGGAGGAAGTGGAGGTGGATAGAGCGGCCGAGCACTCTGCAATCACCTCGACCTGCTCGGACAACGTTGGCATCTCTAATCAGCCCTCCTCTCCTCCACATCCCGTAACCAGGGCAACAGGCTGAACCATTTGTCTGGCCTGAGGAGAGAGGCGGGGAATTGACTAATGGCTGGCAGGCATTGAGAGAGAGAGAGAGAGAGAGAGAGAGAGAGAGCTCTGAGTGTTGCTCACATGGATGTAAATGTATTGGAAATCCTCTTCTTCATCTTAGCCATTTATTTAGATCAAGCATAGATGTAGAGGAACAGCATCTACATGTTACATCAAAAAACATCAGCTTAATGGCAGCATGACCTGGCATGCATATGGATATCATGTAAATATGTCTGTGTATGCCGAACCACAGTAGTCAAGTCCCACCTGGAGGAGTGGCCTCTTGCTTCTGCTTGTTGGGTTTTCTATGATTAATCTGGTTTCCTCCCATAAGTAAAGAAATCCAAAGAAATAAAGATTAAGCTAATTGGTGTTCCCAGATTGCCCCTACTTTTTGCCAGTGTGCAGGCGTGTGCCCTGTGCTTCCCAGTGATTAAGGCATTGGACATCAGATTCATCTCTATGACCAGCAAGGTGGCTTTGGTTGGCCCTTGACTCAACCGCTCGTATGTATGAAGTGATAAAAATGTAAGTTGCTCTGGACAAGGGCATCTGCCAAATGCTGTAAATGGAAATAAGGTATAAGCGCTATTGAGAATGAGTGCCTGAGTGAGATCTAAGAGGTCCAAATGCCTTATCCAGCCGGGCGATGCCCCTGTGAGCTCTGCAAAACTCGGAACTGAACTCCTCAAGATCCCAACATCAACAATCACTAATGTAGCTGAACTGGAAAGTGAAGCGCTTGTACAGTATGTATTTAGATCCCTAGTGTTTTGGTTTAATACAAATTGAAGCATCGTCAGTTCAAATACAGTCAAAAGGAAGTTTATCCATTTCAGTGTCACCATGTTCCTCCCCATGTTTTGTACAGCATTCTTGCTCTGCTCACTGGAGGAATCTTACAGTATGTCTTTGAATCCTCCCTTTCATGCAGTCCTAATCCGGGGGGGGGGGAAGAAGGAAAAGGAAAAGCTATAGAGAGAATAATATGGAGGCCAGAAAGAGTATTGATTGGGTTTTTAGTTTGAAGTCTAAATGGAATCATGAGGCCAGTCCAGGCAGAGGGTTCCCTGGAGGCTTAGTTTTCTGGTCCTGGTTCTGCTTTTGACTAACCGTCAGTGAAGATTAGCGAATGTAACTCGTCTCATAGCACGGTCCATCTGTGACACATTGATTACTTTTCTTTCCATTATTTCTTCTCCTTTCTCACCTTTGTTCTCCTGGTTCAGTGTAAGGTTTGAGAGGAACCAGGATCTGCTTTACTTCTGATGTCACTCGATCAACGTCTGATTAGAGTCGACTAAGGATTAGGGATAAATCTGTCCAGCTAAAGGTTTGCTTTTGCTCAAGCTTGTTCATGTGTTCTTGTTTCTTTACGGAGCTTTATGAGTGGAATTCTTTCCGAGAAGAGGATTTCGTGCAAGATTTCCTGTTTTGTTCTAGACCTGTGCATAACCTCTAGGACCATGTAGGTTATAGAAAATAAAGGTTAGGTTAGCTTTATTCCACAAGGTTAGCTTTTGCTCTGAAGCTGAGCCTTGTCTCGGTGGATTAGCTTTTTGACCACTAGGTTAGTTTTGAGTCGTGAGGGTGCTTCGAATCGAACGGAAAGATCAAGAGTAAACCGAAAGCTGTGTGGGCTGAAAAGCAAACGGCGACCTTGTGGACCCTGTGATGGGTCCTGAAAAATTATTATGCAGGCTTTATTGAATATAAGCCCCGCCCACTTTGCATAAAGAAACCACTGCGCGCATCCTCTTTTCGTATCCATCTTCGTCCTCCGCATGACCGCCTGGCCATCCTCCGCTCATCCACATCTGCGTCCTCCGCTCATCCGCATCCTCGGCTCATCCGCATCTGCATGCTTCGTTCATCATGCTGCTTGTTGACTTTTTCACTCGCGTACTTAGTTTTATTCTTTTATCGAGTAGCTCCGCCGCAGGCGCTAATTACTGAACTGGAACGTGAGGAGAGAAAGCCAATCTAAATCTGGCCAGGAATGCACATCAATTTTTAATGTGTTTAACACACACACATAAACATTCACCCTTGACACCTGGAAGCATATGTTCCTGTGTACATCTCCATCTTTTCACAGCAGAAGATCCCAGCACTTTGGAAAATATTCTCATCATAACATCTCTCTCTCTCTCTCTCTCTCTCTCTCTCTCTCCACCATTATCGACACCCTGTTGTTTAAGTGGCTTTGCCGGAACCTTTGACATGCTGACAGTGTTTTAGAGATTACACTCGTCCTCCGTCTCCGTGACAGAGAGAGGGATGAGAAGGCAACAGAAGAAAAGATAAAAGGATACTCCAGGAAAAAAAAAAAAAAAAGCAAGCATGAATGATGGACTGATCTATTCCAGCTCAGTTCTGTAAAAAGAATTAGTCCAAAGTGACAGTCTTAATCCTATCCAGTGGACACGCGCAGATGTGCGAGTCCGCAAATGTCACTTTTTATATTTGGACATGAAAACTAATACGTGTCACGTGAGGCAGGTAATGCGTCGCGGAATCCCTCTGCATATTAGTCGATGCATTTAAATGGGCTTTAATGACTTTGCGCGGATTCCGTGTGTTTGGGTTTGATATTTGACTCAAGCTTTTCATAAGGTCGGCTTATTTTAGTCTGAATAAAACATAAATAAAGCCAGAACCTGTCAGCGTGATGAAACGTGGAGGAAACGCAGGACGCGTGAAGCCAGTCCTGATCCGGAGTTTAGATCCGATTCCTGCACGCTGGTTTCCATCATATTCATCAAAGCAGCAGTACTCCCAGCATGCAGAAGGGCAGGAACCCGGCCATCAGAGAGCGCGGGGACGCCCTGGCCAAGAATTTCCAACAATCTGCCCTTCCAGATTGCTCTTTGGCCACCGGTTTCCTCTAATCCAGAGGGGAAAGTGTTTATTGCAAGATCAGGCGAGGGATTAGCGTTTGAATTCACAGAAAGCTGTCAGTTGGGAACACATAATTAAAAGACAAACACACAGCGTATGTTACGAAAAAAATAAAGCTGAGAGTTTACACTACAGTTAATAGGCGTCATGTTGTCTTTAATGGAGATAGTGTATTTGGAAATGTCTTGTCTGGTAGTGGTAAATTAGCGGCTGCGCTTTATTACAGCAACCTTAATGTTCAAAGACTAGTGATAGGTATATATATATTACCTTTCACTGCCAGGTAAAAGAAAAAGCCGCACACACTCTAAGATTTCATGGATCACCTTCAGCTTTGATTGCACACACACTGTGGTGTCCAGTTCAATGATTCCTCATGCTCCCAGAAGGACTCGTTCACACACTGAGACATGGGATATACTGTACCCACACCATCAAGGAAGGAAACCTCCTTAGTTGTGATGCTCTGGTGATTCAGTACATGCAGGTGGTCATGTGACTTCATTTTATTGCCACATAACGTTGCTAAGTCTCGACCTGAGCAACTGAAGCAACCCCAGATCATAACACTGTCTCCAGTATGTATAATTACTAGAACATTTGAATGTTTTTTTTTCCTGATGAGACTCTCTAGCACATGGTTTTCTTCTGGAGTTCTTGTCGCATTGTGTATGGAAATCTACTCCGGTACTCTGGTTTCCTCCCACAGTCCAAAGACATGCAGGTTCGGCTGATTGGCGTCCCCCAAATTTCCCACAGTGTGTGAATGTTGACTACCAATGGGAATAAATACAACGGTCACCACGGTCCCGAGTTGGGCTACAGAGGTTCCTCTGGATAGATGGAATTGTTCAAGTGATCTCCATTTGTTATTTATTTCTGACCACGATGGTTCATCACGATCCTTACAGGTTTGAATAATGCGTTGGATGGCTCTTAACCCATTTCCAGTACATTTAAATCTCCTTAATTGTTTCTGGTGCTTGACACAGGCCACTAAATTGACCGTTCCCAAGTAGCGACTCTTTAAAAGCTTACTAGTAGACTTTCGGCTTTCGAGAAGATTCCCCCGCCAGTGTGGAGAAAGCACCTGCGTTATCTCCAGGCCATGCGTCTGCGATTTATTATCCGTCCCATTTGGATTATATTTGAGATTAGTTGTGCTGTTTTCTCTCTCCAGTTTGACACGAGGCACCTGTGGAGATATGTGGGCGGATGGTCCACTCAGTGAAGTGGAACCTCTCCAAGTTATGCCATGGCAACAGTGCTTTCAACTCGAAAACAACCTCTATCACATATGCTGCTGTCTTTATTAGTGACTGACAGGCAGGCAGCGGGTTATACGTACCGTATGCCTTGCAGAATTCTGATTTACTGCACAGCCTTACACAGCAGCCACCAGAAGATGCCATATTTCAGTCCGAGGATGTATCGATCAACCTCCTCAGAGCCTCCTTGCAGGCCAGGACCAATTTTTCTTTTTTTTTTTTTCTTTTTTTTTTTCGAGCATCAATACAATCTGGAAGATGATTGTAGATCTACATTCTGGCTCCGAGATAAAAAACAGGTTGGGAGCCCCTTGCAAATATTAGGATGCAGGTATCAGCATTAAATTCTCTTTTTAATTGCCCTGGACGCCGTCCCAGTGACTGTATGCTGCTCCACAAAGCCTCGGCTTTTGAATTACAGTTTGGCGCAGTACAGTCGAGAGTTTGTACCCAGCCTTTGGCTTCGTGCAGAGTACTAACAATGCTAAGCATGATGTAATTAATTACATTTAGCGCAAAGAGCTCGGAGCTCGTGGGAATATATACGAGAGTTTGGCACGCAGAGCTGAGCGTTCGCCCAATCATCGAGCTCCTGGAATTGTTCTGACATAAAGCAATGCGGTTTATTTTTGAGGAGACGCTTTTTGTTGTTGTTGTTGTTGTTGTTGTTGTGGTGGTGGTTTTTCAGATGCTGCTTTGCGTCTAATTAGTTCTCTGTATCCCGTAGCCACGGGTGGCTAATATACTTTAGCACAACGTACAGCACAGCTGCCAGATAACATTGTTTTAGCTTTACTGCTTGCGCTTAGGTATTTAGATCCGGAGCCTGGCCATTTCATTGTGAAGTACTGAAAACTAATATATTACACAAGTAGAAATGATTTCACAGCAACAATACTCATATATCAAGGTGCCTTATACCATTATAATAAATTAAGGAACTTGCTATCCTCATGCCGCTGTCTGGCATCCAGCTGAAACACATAAGCGCATCAGTATAATTGTGCAGATCATGCAATAATTCAATTACATGTAATATACCACCTTATCACTTTTTAAATGAATTCCAGGCCAAGTCACCACCCTAGCCAGTCCCCGGCTTTATCAGCAGAGCATCCAGTTTCATCTCAGGTAATCAAGAAGCAGTTCTCGATTTCATCCCGTCCTCATGACGCAATGACAGCGGAACGGACTCCTTTCCCTAATGGACTATTGAAAAAGACATTCAGCATGTTTGATTCCCATTCGCTCTAAACATCAGGCTTTATTGCGATCGATTGACCAGGCAGGAGATATGAAGCGAATGGAATTAGGACGTGATTGGATCCTGAGGAAGGTTCCAGAGATCCGTGTTCACTTTTTAACCTGAGAAGCAGCCAAAGTGGTGGGTTCACGGAGCCGTTTTCCGGCCTCGCGGTCATGAGTGGCATGAGCACAAACAAGCGCTTTGATTTTTTAATCGCACTTCGCTTTGAGGTTTCTCGGTAGCTTGACAAACTGTGAGTTTTTTTTTTTTTTTTTGCTATGGTTTTTGTGTTGACTTGAAGAGAGTGGTAAAAAACTAATGAACTACGAGGTGCTTCATCCTTCCACCCTGCTGTTGATTTTTTTTCTGAATGAATGGAGTACAGTGAGTATTGTATTCATTGAGACCTCAGAGCTGTACGGTATTACAATAATTACCGCAAGGATCTTAGCCTTACCTTGCTCTAGCAGGAATATGCCATCATTTTTCATGATTTAATTAATAGCAAGAGAGAGAGGGAATCACTTCACGGTAATATTTGAGTCCTGAAACGACGTTTAGCATCTTTACGCATGCTTTATTATGATCGATCGCCCAGCTAGCAGCTGTGTGGCGGACGAGGAGTCTGAGTTAGCGGATGATTTGGCCCGCTGTTTCAGCTTAAGAAGTGTGAACCTTGGGATTGGACGCTTACAAATCGCTTGTTGATCTTAATGGTCACTAAGAGTTACTGATGATCTCATCCATTCTTGCGTAGGGTAGGTGGTTTTTGTAAATTCTTTTTCTTAGCAGGAGTATCAAACATTCCGCCTGGTCGAGCTGGACTTACCTTCAGATATCATGTAACGTCAAGGCAAGTCTATTCTCAAGCCTTTTCCGTCTGAGCCGAAATCAAACTACGGCCACCGCGGCAAAAGTCCACCGAATCGAAACCCTTGCGAAACCCCGTTCATACCACCTTGCTCTGTTTAATAGAATTTGACTGTTGTATCTGGACCGACTGTAACGACACTTCACCTCCAATTGCTTTGACGTATTGGTGTGTCATGCTAATGGCTTCTATTTGAATATAAAATGGCTGCCTTTGCTTGCTCATTGCTCATCCGTCCTCAGCGATATCCACCCACTGAAATCAATCAGTCAGGAGATCCATACCTGTCTCACTATCTACTAAGTGTTGACAGAAAAGTGATTGATTTAATCGTCACTTCTGCTGTCGTTTTCAAATTATTTTCCACACTAATTGCATAAAAAGAGGAGAGAATGCACTCAGGATTAACTTCTCGAGTCTTTGAGGCTTGAAGTAGATGCCAAACTGTCTTAAAGGTTTTTCTTTCTTTCCTATTTTTCCCCCGTTATTGTCCGTTCTAGGTGTTTTTTTTTTTCCCCGCCTCACCTCTGAAGTCCAGTCTTCAGCCTTTTCTCCTCCCAGTGACCGAGGTCTATGCACGCTTTCTGTGCCATTTCAAGTGCTCCAAAAGGTGCACTCTGACTTTTATTTGAATTACATAACTCAAATTGATCACTCCGTACATGTACTGTTTCACAGTACTCAGTGAAATGATAACAAAAAGCGTTTACATTTATCATAAAGGGCAAAAGGTCCATACAGTCAATGTACTGATTCTGAGTGTGATACATAGACCTCCACATTTCTTCCATCAAACTACGGCCACACTTTTTTTTTTGTTGTATTTTTAATGTAGTCTTGCAGAATAGTTCTCCAAGATTCCTGAAGGACTTTTCTGTCTCTAATTTCGTCAAGTTTTTTTCCCCTCCTATTTTCAGTCCATGTGAGAAACAGGTGCAGATGATTACATTCAACCAGTGAGAAATGGGTGCAGATGGTGACAGGTGATCAGGACGGTGATTAGTGTAGAGTTGATGCTGAATGCTGAGTGGCTGGAACAGACGAGAGGGGAAATGAGGTCGCTGCCGAGGTCGTTACATACAGTAAACAACCCATTTTTTTTATTTTATCTTTAGGCAGGCATTTTGTAATCTACATCATTTAATTTGATTTAACATGAGGAAATGAGGTGCGGCTCAAGACTTGTTAAGATGAAGGTCTTTAGACGTGTTTCAGTCTTTCAGACATCTTGGGGAGGTTTATTCCGCCATCTACAGAACATGCTAGAAGAGAGAGCGGCCTTGATGCAGGTCTTCCTTATACCATGAGAGCGTTTGGGTGTAAATGAGCAATTCTGTGGTACTGGAGCGAGCATATAAGTGACTTAAGGTTGGGGTTGCCGGCCCATTTTTGGTTTGTAGGCAATAATTTGTGTTTTTATATACGAAAGCCAGGCAAGCTTTAAATTGGAACATTGAGGTAGACCTGTCCAGTCCTGAAATGGCAAGGGACTGAACGAGCACATGGATAAAAATGGACAAATACTTTTGGATGCTATAAAGAAGCAAATTGGTTTTAGCAATGTAAATCGAAAAGGGCAGCTGATTGTCTGTGAACGATCCAAGACTTCATGTGCTGTGACAGATGGTGAGGTCTGAGAGTTATCTAAGAATGATCACAAGATCCTGACATGAGGATGGATCTCCTGGGATCAATAACAGTCTAGTCTTGCCGGGATTCATTTCCAGCATGATGAACTGTCAAAGAGACATGTTGGGAACCAAGCAGGAACATGAGTGTCTATGTGAGGAAAGGTAAGAACAAGGCACTTTAGAGCAAGAACAAGGAGTTTTTTAGGGCCTCGGACCACCTTCCATTCATTTTGATCAGTGTGAGTATAATGGTTCTGCGTGCGGGAAGGATACAGTGTACTCGGGCGCAAATCGATTCATATATGGAAGCAATCACACCTGAGCACGGAAGTCGATCACTGTTTAGACGTGATGTCATCGGTCTCCTCCGAAACCTCATCCTCTGACCTATACATTCACAGCTGATACAGTAGAAAGGCAGACGAGAGACATTTTCTCCAAAATATCAATAACGTTAAGCATGCCGCAAAAGTGAACTTCTTGTTCTCTTCCTTGTTCAAACTAAGTTGGTGCATACTGCCACCTGCTGTATTGGAGGCTGTACATATCTAAGTGTGCATGAAAATGGAGCAGTGTGAACCCTGGCCAGCAGGTGAGGCAAGGCAGAGCAATCATTCATGAGCACGGTACGAATCAATCGTTTCTAACGCCCCAAATTCAGCCCAGGCGCTCGTGTTTTTGTCTGGCTCTGCTGGTAGTTCAATCTTTCAAAAGCTAAATATAATAAAAACCTTTATGTTGTAGGGTTTTATGAATGCAGAATATGTGATGGTTTCCTAAATGAAACAAACTAAAGACGCTAGATGAAACTCCTTTAGTAGCAACGTATCTTCTTCTGAACTCTATTACAGCTGGAACAGCGTTCATTGACCTCAGAACTTTTGTGCTTGAAACTTGCAACAGCTTTCGCAAAGTGTGACGCTGTTGCTCTGCTTTCTTCCACCTTTTTATTTCCCAGCGTACTCAGATTGTGAGATGGTCCGCACATAGATTATTCATGTCTACTGATGAGGACAAATTACAGCTTTTGTAGTTGACCTCAAGGTTTGTATTTTTGTCGGTTACTGAAAGGACTTGCTTAGGCTTTAAGAAGGCTATTTATAGCAATGTTCAGAGAGCCTCAGACAGACAGAGAAGAAAAGATCTGAAGCCAGTAGAAAGTAGCTCCAGTAGAAAGTAGCTTGTCTGCTCTTGAGTTGGCCTGGAGGGAGGCAGCTGTGCATGGTGCTTTAATACTCCGAAGGTTCAAAGGATCCAACATCTATAATAGCTGTCCTCAATATTTTATTACATTAAAATGAAAGCAGCCAGCTCCATGCTCAATCAGCTAGCAGCTGCTAAGCACTGGGGAGAATGTGCTTATAAAGCTAGCGCTCGGGTTTGGGAGATAGAAAAGAAAAGCTTTCCTGACTAATGCTTCGGACTTTCTGTTTTTCTTGCCCTTGTCTCATCCTCTACCCCAACCTAACCGAGGCCATAGATTGGCTCTGCTAGAGAGAGCATTGCTGATCAAAGAGTCCAAGGCGAAGCTGTCAAAGAGGGGCACTTTTCATGCACCGGTCACTTGTCTTTGCGAACAGGTCACTTGGATGCGGTCCTCGATGACAGCTCCGTAAATGGGATCGAATCGAGGACGGAACGTTTCGCTCCACTGCTTTGGAGTGGAATAAATATTGACCTTATTTCCTAGGAAGAGTAACGCTTGCTTCTGAATGGTTCTGGGGTTTATTCTATATCAAAGGAATCTGAATGTATATACGAATCTAAATGGATATGAAGAATGAAGATGAGGAATCAGTTACATACAAGACAATTAAAACACATTTAGAAACTAAGGATTTAGTTATGGCTCATGGGGCTCACGTACACTTTGGTGGTAGCATTGGAGGGTCTGATTGACAGACACCAACATTGGTGTGAAGGTTTATTATGTCGTTCCCTATCAAACCACCCCATATTTGGAAGACTAGCAATTCAAATGCTTGGTGGAACTCGATTGTCCGGTGGCAGCCATCACTTTTGGGGAATTTACAGACTGGCTCAGGTGTTTGAGTGCTCATGCTTTCTACGAAAGAACAGCTTAAAGTATTCCTTACAGGATTTGTATACACACAGTCACACGCAAACACACACACATGGGCTGACATTTGCAGAAGTGTCGAGCAGGTTGCATATGGCCAGAAAAGGCAAGATGGTGCTAGTAATTGCACCTGACAAGGTGTGGGGTCTCAGCGGCTTTAACCGTGCGAGCAGTTCTCCCTTCGTTGATGCTGTCCCGGTTGTGTCACACGTCCCTTCGCTGCCACTGCAATCTCACAAGAACCAGGCTGGTGCAATTCCTTATAATGTAGCACTTCTCTTAAACTCAGGTCCACTTAATAAAATCAGACAAATGCAAAGCAATTATATTATCACACACACGATCATCACTGCAAAAACAAGGCTTATTAAAGAGGTAGGATGACTAGTTTGGTATAATCAGTGTACAATGAGCTGTATAATTGGTTTTAATGGAATAGCATGGAGATGCATTTAGAGGTGAGATCAATTTGAATATATACAGCAGTAGAGTAATTATGCCCAGTCAGAATATGTTCATGTATTTACATGTAATTATGTTTTTGATTTATTTATATTCCAATATATTCCAATCCTGTATTTCTACAATATAAATTTAGGAAACATCTGGACATACTTTGAGTGAGCATAATTGTCTTAAAA